>CAUYON010031697.1:0-28524 GCA_963573935.1 Arctocebus calabarensis
GAGAAAACTTCTAAATACGGATCAAAAATGTTTTCACATAGTAAACGAGAAAATCTCATGAATGTTATGTCAATCAGGTTGATAAAAATATCTCAGATTGCATGTGAAGCCCACACACTGTACCCCATGATTGAACTAATGTACACTGCTATGATTCAATTAAAAAAAATTCAGCGGGTTTTAAAGACCACTTCTTAAATACACAATTAATTATGTGAAGGTAGAAGCCAACCAAGAGTTGTTGGTTCCAACTCTTTACATGGAGTTTTGTTTAGTATCTGTTATATGGTGAGTGTATAGGCCAGACAGAGTAGATAGGAAAGTTAGTAAACACATTGAATAACTCAGTGTTGAAACCCACATATGACTCTTAATATCATTAAGTGCTTAGTCTTACAAACAGCCTTAATTGGAAAAAGCCCCACTGCTGCACCATTTCCATAATTCCCTTATGAGACATAGGAAGAGGGGAAAATGCATAGGAATATATACACAATATGAGCAGGCAGCAATAAAACATGAATTTTATAACAGCTTCTGTACACTAGGTCCATATTCTCAGTCATGATTCACAGCAGATGAATTTAAAAAGGATAAATAATTAGCTTGAAGAACAGTTTTGAAGAGCTATACTACATTGCTTTGTAGTTTCCTGTGTTTAAGAACTGCCATGGTGTAGTGATAAAGAATGACTGAAATGATATAAGGAATTAACTTCTATTCTTGTTTTGTGTTCTGAATTATGATCAATTTGAGGAATAATCCATAAGCTGATGAGAAAAACGTACACTCAATTGTATTGGGGTGGAGCCCGAACAGGAGGAAGACCCCATCTCTACCAAAACCAGAATAAATTCTCCCTGTATGGTGGCACACACCTGTAGTCCAGCTACTCTCTATAGGGAGGCTGAAGAAGGAGGATCTCCTGCATCCAGGAGGTTGAGATTGTAGTGAGCTGTCTGTTAAGCCCATTTGTTCTAAAGTCTTATTTGAGTCCATTGCTTCTTTGTTTAGTTTCTACTTGGAGGATCTGTCCAGGCAAATACATTCAGCAACAGGCCAATTAAAATACTTCTCAAGGTGAGTCAGCAAACGTTGTTTTTCAAGGTGGCAATGCTAAGGTCCCTGGTAAACATTTCCTTCATTTGTCTCCTATTACGGAAAAACTTGCCAAATTTAAGGATGGCATTTGGAAAGAAGATGTGGTTTGGGGAGAGGATAGCTATTGGCATGTGGTTCGTCTAGTCACCGGGTAGATGGCCGGAGGGAGGGTGCAGTATTTGTTGTTAGTTCTGAAGTCACAGGGATCTTGGCTTCCTTTTTCTACATTTGCTTCCCTGAAGAATTTAACTTGCTTTTATTATTTGAGATAGAATGGCTTAATATGTAGTCTCTATCCTGACTCACTGGGAATCCAGTCTCTCAGGATCATACAGCCGTAACTCCTAAACATTGAGCTGTAAAGCAGTAAAGCCTTAACTTTGCATTTTATCAGTTTGTTTAAAGGTCTTGGCAATCTGGTTTGGTATCCAGAGTTAAGAGTTCATAATAAAAAGGGTGTGCATATTTCCAAGGAAGGAGAGAGGGAGGGAGAGAGGGCAAGAGACAAAGAGAAGAGAGAGAATGCAACAGTGTTTGAGTTAAAAGACTGTTGTGACTAATTTCCTGGAGACTTTGGAAGCCCAGAAATTTTAAGTCACCAAAAGGGCTTTGAAAATTATGTTGGTGTCTGCAGAACAATAGCAAATGCATTAAAATGGTGATGAGGAGACACAGCATGATTCTTTAAAATAGTATTCAACAAATATTTGATTCTTTAAAACAGTATTGGACAAATATTTGGTACATACTACTTCTTTTCCACTAAATGCCTCTCTTCCTATGGCCGGCTTTGATGCTTTAAGATCCTATCAAATGAAGATAACATAGTCAAAGGTTCAGAGTCTACAAAGTTATAGTTTCTGTAAGCACTGTCCCTGTCCCAAGGTCTCTATCTTTGTACAGATAGCTATTTTTCATTCACTGAGGAAAATATTCTAATTCAGTGTTAAAAATGCTTGGAGCTTCTGCAAAACTCTTAAGATCTCATATCAGGATGAAAAAAATCCTTTGAAGGCAGTCTCATGAATATCTTCTTGTTACCAAAGGAAGAACTGCTTACTTTAGAAAAACTAAAACAAAAATTTACATCTACAAACACACAAATGATTTGAGCACTCTGATAAACACTTAGAGTTTTTGAAAACACCGCTTTCCAATGAAGTGCCATCCTAAAGGAAAACATAAAAATAGGTACAAATAATGTCAGTCTAGAAGCTTCTGCTTACAAAGCCTAAACATACATGCTTCTAGTAATTTAAGTCCTCTTATAATTATTTAAAATAAATAAAATTCCAGGGCTGGAGCTGGTGCCTCATGCCTATAATCCTAGCACTCTGGGAGGCCAGGGAGGGAGGATAGTTTGAGGTCAGGAGTTAAAGACCAGCCCGAACAGGAGGAAGACCCCATCTCTACCAAAACCAGAATAAATTCTCCCTGTATGGTGGCACACACCTGTAGTCCAGCTACTCTCTATAGGGAGGCTGAAGAAGGAGGAGCTCCTGCATCCAGGAGGTTGAGATTGTAGTGAGCTATGATGATGCTACTGTATTCTATGTGGGTGATAGAGTGAGACTCTGTCTCAAAATAAATAAATAACATAAGAAAATTTCCCAAAGAATCTTTCCTTTATTGATGATACATTAATAAAAAAAGACTTAGCATAGTATAATGACTCAGATAGTATAATGAAATAAAGACAAATAGAATTCAATCATATGTATATATAAATTTCCCTTATATGCAGATAGGAAATCACCTGAAGTGGATATCTAAAATGTCTAAGGAGGATGTTTTCTAAGATACATACAAAAATACCTGAATTGGACTTACTACTAAGTGGGGAAATTTAAATCAAAAGGCCATAGTAGAAAGCATTCTATGAAATCCATCACCAATTGCAACCATAATTTCCATTCTGTTCAGTGTGGTTCAAGAAACACTTAGGGAGAGAATTGAGTGTGTATGAAATAGTACATGAGGGAGGCTTATCTCTGTTTACAGCTTGGGTTTTGCTTGTCTTTTAGAGCTTTCTCAGAGTAAGAATAGATCCTTACTTTGTTCATGGACATTCTTCTTTTTTGTTTTCTCAGTGCCCCGTGGTTCATTATTTTCCGATGCCTTAATTTATGTTGCATCTTTCAGCCCCATGTAATACTTTAGGACAGTGGTTCTCAACCTTCCTAATGCTGTGATGTATTTTCATTATTAAAGGGGTTGAGAACTGCTGCTTTAGGAGAAACTTTACCCATAGGGTCCATGCTAGACAGGCTACAGCCTCTTCAAACACACTTCATCATTTACTGAGCGGTGCAGGGAGAGGCTAGCTCTCTGGGATTCAGCATTCTAGATCCTTTTGTTTTCGGTTATAAACATTCAACACACACCACTGATGAATCTCTACTCATCATCTCCTTTTTTTCCCTATCTAACATCCCACCTTTGGAGATTAGGGAGCAAAGCAGAATTTGCTGTCTATACCACTGAGGAAAATGAGGACAAGAGGACACCACACAGTGCATCTCTTCCCCCAGATCATTCGTTTGCTCCTTCCTCCCACTGCCCCTTTCCTTGACCTCCAACCCACTCTCATTTTCACTCATAATCAAACAACCTGTGAGTAAGGCTGGCATGACTGTTGTGTTCTTGGATCAAGTACTAAACCTAAAATCCTTGATTTTTTTCATCTGTAATAATATAGGTACATTTTCTTTATGTTGCAATTACTATGTGGTGGCATTATTCTAAGTTTTTCTTCCTTTCTTTTTTTTTTTTTTTTTTGAGATAGTCTCATTATGTTGTCCTCAGTTGAGTGCTATGGCATCACAGCTCACAACAACCTCAAACTCTTGGGCTTAAGCAATTCTCTTGCCTTAGCCTCCCAAGTAGCTGAAACTACAGGCAACTGCCACAACATCTGGCTTTTGTTGTTGTTGTTGTTGTTGTTGTTGCAGTTGTCATTGTTGATTTTAGCTGGCCTGGGCCAGGTTCGAACCCACCAGCCTTGGTGTATGTGGCTGGTACCCTCCCCACTGAGCTACAGGCACTGCCCTATTCTAAGTTTTTTAGTGTATACTCATTCATAGATTCCTCACCTCACAAATACTCAGAGAGGTGAGTATTATTACCTACTGCCAGACCATCAGATTTTGTAGACAAGGAATCTGAGCCACTGAAAATTTAAACAATTTTCCCATGTCACACAGGATGTAAGTGGCAGTGCCAGGACAGAGCCATGTGTCCTAAGTCCAGGGACAACGTTCTTAAAGATATCAAGTTATGTTGAAAGATTTATATTTATAAAAGGATAATAAAAATATCTATATTAGTTATGTTTATCATGTAAAGTATTATGTACTGTTCAGCACACAATATCTGCTCAATTAATTTTAGAATTACCTTTATTATTTTGAATTTGTATTTGTACTTACCACCACTATGAAATACGTAAAGGACCACTGCCTGAAACTTTATGTTTCATGAACAAAAGCCTGACACTATCTGTCTTTAAAAATCAAACTGAAGTGTTCATTTTATCCACTGAGAAGTCCATTTTGTCATTTATGTAGAAATTAATTGGCATCCTATCTTCAAATTGGTTTGAATACTGTTATAGCTCCCCCAGAAGCTGCTCAGTTGGCGGACTGTGGGATCCAGCTTAGAGTTGAAGTGTTTTATAAGTTTGAAGTTCATGTTTATGGGTATGAGGCATCAGAGGCTCCTGAATAAGACTTGAGATATATATATATCAAGGAGGATATATATATATATATATATCCCTCCTGTCCTCACTCCTGTGCTCTCTCTCCAGCCTGTTTCTCTCCACACTGTGTGCCACACAGAGTGAGTCTCTTGCTTGGGCTCCACATAAACTCCTGCCTCCACATAAATGAGTGCAAACTCTGTACCTTTGCTCATCCTTTCCCTCCAAATGTGCAAACCCTTCCCTCAGCTATTGGCAATAACATTTTCAATGCCCATTTATGCTTTTGTTTTCTCCATAATGTATGATTGATAGAAAATAAAGAGAAAATAAATCTTAACCTCCTGGCGGCACTGCTAGCAAAAACAGTTCAGAGATGATTGCTAGTTCAAGTTCAGAGTTGCCTTTTCTCTCATTCTCTCCTCTCCATTCCCCAAAATATAGATTGAGCGGTATACGTGTCTGAATATATTTTATAAATTATATAACACAATATATAATACAGACATATACAGAAGTTTGTACATACTGTTTTAAAAATATTCTTATTCAGCAGCAACCCATGTATATTCATTATAAATCATCGAGATTCTTTCTGCTCCAAATGGCAGAAGTCTATTTTGAAACAAACAACCGTAGCTTCTTCCTAATCACAAAAGGATTTTTTTTGTTCATATAATAAAAATTATTCAGCTATCAACCCCTAAAATGTCCCAAGCTACTTGCTATAAGAACTGATAGTTCTGAAGATCCAAAGGCAATTGTTGGGACTTCCACTCTCCTATTATTTCTCGTCTCCATCCTCCATCTCTTAATTCTGCTTTTACTTGCTTGGGTTTGCGTTTGCTTTTAAAAATTTTCATTCCTTCCTACTGTTAAAAAATTTAGACAAGGTAAATTTGACAAAGTTTATTTGAGCAAAGAACAATTCATGAATTGAACAACACTCAAACCTGGGAGAGGTTCAGAGAACTCAACTCCAGTCCTGTGAGCAGTGAGCTTTCATAGTCTCGACATGGAAGCAAAGTAAAGAAATCTCCTGACTGGCGAAAGATAAGCATTTGCTTTAATTGTGTTTATGATAACGAGAGATTCCTAGTTATACAGCTAATCAGCAATTGGCTATTTGGGAATGAGGGTAAATTTTTTGTTTCATTATTTTTTATTTCAAATCAGTTATAAGAAATGCTTCAAAATCAAGTTTTGGTGTGCTTGAATTAGAGTTCTAGATACAGAAACAATCCCAGGGTTATGGCCTACTGCATATTTTGCTTAAATACTTCTAAATTTTTTTTCTTCCTATGGTGGGAAGGAAGCATCTTTCCCCTATATAGGTTTAGGGAGAACTTTCCAGGGTGGAACTCAGCTTGAGAAACTTGAACATTACTGGATCTATCATTCTACCCAAAGAAAATTCTGGTTGACTTGATTAGGGTGGGGAACGAGGGCCAGGAAAGGAAGTAATGTTTGAGTGAGACAGCAGGAAAAGTCCACCACATCTCTCTATCTCAACACATCAAGTTGCATCTACTTTCACCTGGGAAAGGCCAGAAAACAAAGGCTATTCTAAGTTAGAGTGATTATTTTCATCTAGTTTTAGTACAAATAATATACGAGACTGAGAATATATGATACTGGGGCTCTTCTAATCCTTTTCATAAAGGATTTGCTGAGGTTGTTCATGAAGACTAGACTATCCCAGAACTATGTCTCACTGCCCTTGATATGCTGTTTCCTAAGCATGGGAGACACCACCAGTTTATATTCTCATATTGTATTATGTTACAGCATCAGTCCAATTTGAGGGTTAGTGGTCATGTCCCAAGGTACTTTTGTATCTCAGCAGGTAGGGCACTGGCCACATACACCAGGACTGGTGGGTTTGAACCCAGCTGGACCTGCCAAACAACAATGACAACTATAAGAAAAAGAAAAAATAGCCGAGCATTGTGGCAGGTGCCCGTAGTCCCAGCTACTTGGGAGCCTGAGGCAAGAGAATTGCGTAAGCACAAGAGTTTGAGATTTCTGTGAGCTGTGACACCACTGCACTCTATTGAGAGTGACAGTCAGGCTCTGTCTCAAAAAAAAAAAAAAAAAGTGAACATTATCCAGTTTGATGGTTACATTATTTATCTCCAATTAAGGGATATTTTGGCTTATTTTACTAAATTATTCTTTGCTATGACTCATAATGATGGAATATCCTTATTCATACATCTCTCTTAATCTCTCCATTTTTTTATTAATACAAATTCCTAGAAGTAAAACTACTCAAAAGATTTTACCTATTATTAAAGACAAGTCTGGTTTCCTCCCTTTCCATAAACTGCCTTTGCATTTATTTTTTAATTTCAAATTAATCTGAGAGTGCAAACAATTAGGTTAAACTGCTTGCATTTGTTAGCTGGAGGCCACATTGTAGTTGAACCTTTCACCCAGGTGTGCCAAATACACTTACATTATGCTTGTTAAGTGAGAGCTAACCAATCTCCCTCCCTGCTTTCCCTCCCTCTACTTGATTTGAATTATATTTTCCATGATGTGCCTTTACCCTCAAAGGCCTCACTAATAACTCTAATCCACCTGACATTGCATTGTTTCCTAACATTCCCTTTCATTAGTTCAGTCCTTTGACAACTTTATCTTGAGTTCCTGTTATGAGTCAGCCTCTGTGCACAGTACTGAGGTAATTACAAAGAAAAATAATCCATAGTTCTCCTCCACTGAGACAGAGTTAATTTAGTCAGAGAGAGAGAGACAGAAGGACAAGTAATTACAATTCGTGTGATTTGTGCTTTAGGGGTAAGATGTGGGTGAAAGTGTGGTGAGAGCGAAGATGAGGAGATTGCCCAGAAAAAGCAAAATCCTTCATTCAGACTTACATGTGAATGAACCAGGGAGGTGTTGAGCATTCCTGGGTAGAGGAAATTCCATGCACAAAGGCAGCTGGGCATGGAAAATGGTCTCTGGAAAATGGAAATGGTTCAAGACCTATCGAGTTGTTGGTTATCACACGAGCCACTGGTACTTGGAAGACTATATGATGTAAAAGATAATTCTTATGCATTCAAAAATTTGTGAACTGTCTTCCAAAGCCTCATCTATTATTATCCCTAATCAACTGCATATTTTTTTGAGGAAAGGGAGGTTTATTAATTTTGTATCCATTAGACCTTGTGTAGTGCCTTGCATGTCCCCACGTGTGCACACAAACATGTAAACAATCAATTACTAATGCAATTCGTGAATGTTTGTTTAAAGTCAGATTTCTTGATGGAATATTTAAATTTAACAATTTCATAGTAATACATATTTTTATTGCAGAAAGCAAAATAACGGTAATTAAAAAATCACCAATACTCTCACTATTCTTATGCACTGTCTCTCTCTTTCTTATGTCGATACACACATACACACACACACACACACACACCAATTATCATTTTGCTTTCTAGCCTGCTTTTATTCACTTCCTTGACCTATTTTCTAGTCCCCAAGTAATCAGTCTCAATGCAATTTGTAATAACTGCCTCCTCCGTGCTTAGACATCTAAGGGCTTTCTGTGATTCACCTCGCTTGCAAATACTCCTGGCCAACTATCCACATGTTGCAGCTGGATTGTTATAATGCCATTGTTCCCCCACCCTCAGGGGTAGAGCCCTCTTATAAAGGCAGCGATCTATTTCAAATCCTTTAAACAGAGTAACATGCAAACTCTCCAGCACAGGTCCCTGCTCAGTTCTCTCTCTCCTCCCCCTCTCAGCTGCTCTGGTCCTCAGTGCCTGTGTTCCTGCCACACAGCCCCAGAATTTCTCAAACACGTGAGGATATTTCTGTGGACCCTCCCCTGAGTCCTCACAGAAATACATCTTCTGCCCCAAATGCCTCTTTCTCCCACTTTTCCCTTTTTTGCATTCCCATCATTTGATTCTTGCCCTTAATATCTCCTGAGCGACTACTTCCATTCTCAGCTGAGTTGTACCCCTTCTAATACCCTGCACTTATTTATGATAATTTGTAAATAGATATATATGTGTAGACAGGCTTAGTCACCTAATCCTCCCACCAGACTACATGCTTTGCAAAAGTAGGGACTTTGCCTGTTTCATTCATCAGTGCACACCCAGACTTAGGCTAGAGTCTGCCACAGGATGGACTCTCAAAATGCACAATACCCTGAAGACGTTACAGGGAGATTTAACACAGTGGTTCTCAAATGTGGTACGTGCACCCACAGCATCAGCATCATCTAGGAACATGTTAAAAATGCAAATCCTCAGGGTTCAACTTGAGCTATGGTCATCAGAAACTCTAGGGCGAAGGCCAGTCATCTATATTTTTAACCAGCCCTGCAGGTTAATGCTGACATTTACTAGTCTGATAACCACAGCAGTCAGGTATCTGCTTGCACAGGAGACAAACTTAACTCATTTAAAAGTTGATGCAGACAAAATCTCTTAGAAAGGGAAATTTGAAATTTAAATACCACTGAAAGTAATGTCTAACATTATTGGGGGAAAAAATGTGCAAAGATAATTTTCTTCAATTTTTTAATTAAATAATTAGTGCTAGTTCTGCCTATAAATTTGTCTTTAAATTAACGAAACACACATATTTTATGAATATCAAGTGTAATCATGTACTACATGGTTTCCTATTGAAAAGAGTCCTCAAATATGAAACCATTTTAATACTGATAACTGAGTATTAATTTAGCTAAAATTAGGTATAAGTATGGAAAGTTGCCTTTCTTCTTTCTCTTAACGTGGCTCAAAAATGAATTGATCTAGATGATTTATCAAACACTTTGCCTTCAAAGAGAATTTTTCCCATAATGATTTTAGTTATTTTAAAAGGGAATCAATGGTTTTCCACATTTGGAGTGCATTATGAATTGAAGCTGAAACTCATTGAACAACAGAGTATCTTGGGATTACAACAAAGACAGAAAATTAATCTTTGAAGATGGATACTTCAGATTGGCTTCAAAATACCTGAGTTACCTGTCCTGTAACACAGAAGGTGACTGGCATACCATGTAACAATACATGTATCCATGAAAAGAATAAAAATTATGAAGTATAAGCATTGTATTAAAACATACTAAAAATATCCTAAAGCTAAGGGGAAACCCAAATATTAGTTGAATTCCCTAATCTAACAGGTACTGTGTAGTTCGATCTTGTTTTTCAGAGCATCTTACATTATTATCTTTCCAACCATTCTTATTCACTCAAAGTTATGGGCTCTCTAGATTATCTAGTGAAGACTCAAAGTCAAGGCTTTCCGAATGGAGTGGAATATGACAGAGCATAGATCAGAGTTCTCAAGAAAAGAAACATTTTTAAATATATTAGTTTCAAATACCCCTTAGTAAAAGTAATTTCCAGAGACTATATTTATTATAGCCACCGATTTCTGTAATTTAAATAGTATATAGGGAATACTGTAAGTATTTTTTCTTAAAGAACACTTATTTCCATACAAAATATTACCCATTTTTAGTGATCCAATCTTGAACGTAGATATGGAAATTGGCACTCTGCTTCAAATAAAAGAATTTGACATTTTTAAACAAAGAAATAAAGACTGAGATAAAATTAAATTTTGTATCACCTTTAAAAGCATAATAAAAGAAAGATAGCAGGTGGAAAACATTTGGTTCCCTCGCTTACACATCACAGTGACTTTCATGCCTATGTCAACTGTTTATTTAGACATTTAATGCTATGAAAAACACTTCTTCAAGTTCAGATTTTTTTCTCAGACTTTCTACCTCGACAGAAACTACTTAATAAAAAAATCTTGGATATTCCTGAAGAATATTTAAAAATAACCATTTTTATAAATTAAAATCAAAACTGTTTAGAATATAACTTATAAGTAACTATTTTCATGAAACTAATTATGAAATATATTTAAAAACAGTTACAACTTCAGAGAGGTGGCATTTGCATTGCATGCAAGATAAACACGGACGCTTAAGAAATAACACGTTTAGATCTGACTTTCTTATTTTAAAAATGTCTAGTATTTTTAAATAACAGGTAACCATTATTCCCAATTTTGAAATCAGTATTATTTGGTATTAATTAGCTTCTCTAAATATGTTTAAGAAAACAGAAAAGTAATATAGAATTCCTAGATTAATGCCCTTAAAAAAAAACATACCAGAGTCAGAATTCTGGGTTCAGCTGCATTAGGAATCCTTCATTGCTGACAACAGAGTCTCAAATGACAATCTTCTTCAAAGCACGCTTCAGTGTGACAGGGAAAGTCCCCCCTTCCACCGCCTGCTTTTTCCATTAGCTAGAGTGTTACATATTGAATGCCACGCAAAGCATTTGACTGCAGGGTTTTTAGACAACTCTTTAAATGACTGAGTCTGAATAATGATTTTTTTTAAAAAGACAACTCATCTCTTTGTAAGAAGTTCTGTATTGCATTTTTTTTTATTAAAGTAGTTTAAGGGGTTAGTTTTAGGGTGAAGTAGGGGGCTGCCTTCATGTGTCATTGGTGAAAATCATCTATGTGTGATTCACCTGGGCGACATTTAATCATAAAATGTCAGTAACATTTTGACGATTTTACTGTCAATTATTAATAATTTATTGCACATGTCATTTGAATGAGCTGGACGGATTAACCCGAAAGGTGGAAAATATGTCTCAGTTTGAATTAATGGAGGTCTGAAAACAATTAACATTTTTAATTGTAATTAAAATTAGAGGTAATTTTAATTACAGGTGAACCAGGTAATATATTTTTGATAGCTGAATGGAGTTCACCAAAATTTCCTCTATGTTTCCCAGCTTTTGAAGAAAATTGCTTCATTTTCTTGTTCACTGGAGAAAGGTACAATGGAAACCTTTTTTGTTTCTGAAAAATACTGAATGTGTTAGAATGGCCATTGCATTATATTGGCTCTGCGCAAATCCCAGGACATGACTGTTTGCCATCTAAAGGCAACAGAATTACTGTTAGCTAAAAATAAATAAACAAATCAAATTGAACAATTTTGCCCCCCTGTGGTTAACATTCACATAATGAGATGCATAAGAGGATTACAATTATATATGTCAAGATAGCCTCCGCAGGGCAGGTTGTAATTGGGACTAACATGACACTAACCCTACAAAGCAGCCACTCAATGGACATGGCCTTGAAATGTATCAGCATGCTAAAAAATTTATTTTCCAGAAGTCTCATAAAATAGAAAAATTAATTTCATACAATAGTTTCAAATCTCTAAATTATAAATGGTAGATTATGTTTAATTTTCTTGTAACATGAAGAGGTTAACAAAAGCATGTAGCATGTTTCTTTTTTATTGTTTGGGGTTCATTGAGGGATATTTGGGGTTTAATTAGGATACTGTGATTGCATTTGTTTGGTAAAGTCCCTCTTATAACTGTGTCCCACCCCCAAGAGATGTGTCATACACCACTGTGACCCCACATCTCCCTCTCTCTTCTCCTCTCCCCCCTCCCAGCTCCTTCGTTCCTCCCTGCTCCCCACCTTGAATTGATTTGAGTTTTTCCCTCACAACATGATGTATTAGATCATCTACTGGCTTCATATTAGAATTGAGTACACTGGATTCTTACTTCTCCATGCTGGTGATACTTCACTAAGAAGAATGTGTTCTAACTCTATCCAGATTAGTACAAAAGATGTAAAGTCTCCATCTGTTTTAATAGCTGAACAGTATTCCTTGGTATACACATACCACAACTTGTTAATCCATTCCTGGGTTGGTGGGCATTTAGGTTGTTTCCGTATTTTGGTAAAATTGGGCTGGCATATAGATTTTTATCAACAAAAATCCTTAACTGGAATCCTGGGTAGCATAATGTAACAAGTAAACCACCAAAACAAAACAAAAATAACAATTAATGTTTAAAACCCACAATGATCAAAAATCATTCCCAAACACAATACTTCATCCTGTAGACATTTTCTTCTCCATTAACAACAGTAATACTAGGCCAGCCCAGTGGCTCACACTTGTAATCCCAACACTCTGGGAGGCCAAGAAGGTTGGATTGCTTGAGCTCAGGAGTTTGAGACCAGACTAAGCAATGGTGAGACCCATCTCTACTAAAATAGAGAAACTGAGGCAAGAAGATTGCTGGAGCCCAAGAACTTGAGGTTGCTGTGAGCTATAAAGCCACGGCACGTTAGTCAGAGCACCAGAGTGAGACTCTGTCTTAGAAAAAAAAAAAACAGTGATAACTACTCAAAATATCCATGTTTTGACTGATTCATTCAGTGGAATGAAGAAGTGTGCATATCCAGGTGAGGGGAGAAAGAGGATTTGGGGAGATGAATGGACACAGTCAGGAAGAAAGTGATGGATATTTATGGTTTTTCAGGGTCTAAGCACAGGAGCCTCTATTTTGATACTTTTTCTTATGCATAAAACGCCGAGGAAAGGACAATATTTGTGCTCCCTAATGAACATGATCATTTCCCAATAATGTGACCATGGTCTCTCACTACCCGGTTTCCTGCCTGTGACCCCCATTATGTTCAATGTGACACAGTGCATGCCGGTGAGGTCCCTGCACATAATTCCTGACTATTATCTACCAGCTGTGTGACAATAACAGCAAAGTTCACTTACATATCTAAGCCTCCATTTCAACACCCATGAAAGAGGGACAAAAACTGACTCTACCACTTAGAGTGGTTGTGAGAATAAAAATAATAGAAGTCATCAACAAAACTCCTGAAAGTTCCTGAATACATTTTGGCTGTTGTAATCATTTAATATCATCATTATTATTAATCTGATTAATTAGTTAATCCCAACCCAGTGTTCCTTCTGCTACACACACAACCCGGAGGGCTTGAAAGTGGGAGATCAATGAGGTAGATTTGGCTTCTAATACATTCAAATTTCTAATTGATTAGTTTCTAATCTGATTTCCTTTGTTGCTTTCATATCTAAGCCATTACTTATTTGATGTGAGCCTATCATTGATCCAATATATAAATATCAAGCAGAACAAGTATCTGTACCATTTAACTGCTTATGCTCAGCTTGTATGTTAATTTGTTAAATCTACTTTCCTATTCCATAAACATATCTATGTAAAATTTCTGCAGATAGGTTATGGCAGCTCTCAATTTGGAGATAAAATCTTCCAAGGAGGCTTAGGGGATATACCATTCAAGATGAACTCTTAAGCATTAATGGGGAAAACCAATAAATTGGCAATTTGGAAGGCTTCCTGTGTATCTAATTACTGAGACATTAGTGTCCAGATAAAGAAAATAGCTTTTATTTATTTTTTTTTTCAGTTTTTGGCTGAGGTGGGTTTGAACCCACTACCTCCAATATATGGGGCTGGCACCCTACTCCTTTGAGCCACAGGCACCACCCAAGAAAATAGCTTTGGATCTTGTTTTGTTTCCTTGTGTTGCTTATGAAATAAGACTTCCTAAATAGATAAGTACATTTTTTCCTATTTAGGCTTTCAGGGAACTAAAGATATCTATCCCAACTAATCCAATGCTTACCTAATTCTACCATCATAATTAAGATGTATCATGCCGTGATCTCCTAGCCCTCTGCTGTAGACATATTTTGGATGTACACACAGCTCCTAGTAGATGTAGGAGCTCTTGTGGAACTGGGGGATGAGCTTTTTTCTCTTGGTTTGTATTCTGAACAACAGGGGGAGTTCCCATGAAGTCATGGGCTGTTGTGAGTTACTCACATAATTATCAAAATGTAGAACTGGCCTATTTCAGAGCAATGATGTAGGATTTTAGAAAGGGATGAGTAATATCTCTGAGTGTTTTTCTGTAGTTAACTATTGAGCTGGAGGCAGAAAGGCCAAGGTCTGGAGGCAAAGCCATCTATGCTATTGTCTAGCTCTGTTCCTGCCTAGCTCAGAGACTTAGGCAACAAATGCATCTCCTTAATCCCTATTTTCTTCATTGACTACCACTTACTGTCATTGATTTATTGTGAAAATGAAATAAGGTAATGCACATAAAGTCCTTACAATAGCTTCCTTCTGGTGCACAAATGATCAATGCATATAAAAGAAAAAAGTTGAAATGGTACTTGCGAAGATTATAGGCCTAAAAAAGGTAAAATTCTGAACTGAGCTTGTTTTGTTAATATAGCAAAGTGGAAAAGCAGTTTTTGGAAACAGAGCCATCATATTTCAAATCCTGGCTCAGTTATTTATTACCTACGTGAGATTTGACAATACTTATGACTTGCATCTAAGAATACATGAAGTAAGTTTTATGTAATTTGAATTTTGAATGATTCAGTGATAAGCACTATATACATCTTTTATATAATTCTAAATATTTTCTCTATGAAAAAGATCTAGTTTTTTTATAGAATTGGCATCATACTGCACATACTGTTTTTATAGCCACTTTATTATATAATCATATACTGTGTTCATTTCCTATGATCCTTAAATACTTTGGAGATCTATTTTTCAACATCGTACTGTCTTAGCTGAGTGCATTGCTATTTTTAATGTCATCTTTTAGTCTCAAAAATATAATGTAAGTGCTTCTCACAACCTACCCCAAATTACAAAGTAAGAAACATCCTAAAACATAATTGTTTCAGCAGCTATCTCATTATGTTCTCTGGATAAATTCCTAGAAGTGGGTCAAAGAACAAGATTATATGAAGGTACCAAATCATTATTAAGAAATAATTTTCCAGAATATTTGGCTCAATACACATCTTTACCAGTAAGGATTAAAAAGTGATAGGTAATATTTATAGTTCTAATTCTGTGCAAGAAATATTCTTATATTTATATTTCTGTAATTACAAGTATTGCTAATAATTTTATAGATGAGGTCTGATACGTTTACAAACTCATGCTAGCAAAAGTGATACATACCTCACTGCTGAATACCACTACTGTTTGCCTTCAAAGTACTCTCCCTGGCTATGCACCAACAGCAGCATCTAGGCCACCTTTCAAAGCTATTTTGGAGCTTTTTTTTTCTGGAATGGCCATCCCAGCTGTCACTGTAGGAAGTATAATGATTAAGTTTGTGAACTTACCACAGTGCGCTTATATTGGCAGCACCGTACAACAACTTGGTTAAGGTTTCATAATTTTAGTGTCTCAGTGTCTCACAGCTGTGTTCGTGTCAATGGTGCCAGTGTCTTGCTGAGTGGTGTTCATTCTTCGTGTTGCATGTTTTTATGTAACAGCTCTGATAGTCTTTTCAAGGAAAAAATTCCAAAATTGCTCCAAAGAGTGGACTAGGTGCTGAAGTCAGTATATAGCTTCCCTAGGGGAGTACTTCAAAGGTGACCATAATGATATTCAGCAAGAAATATGTAGCACTTTTTCTGGAATGAGTTCACAAACTCAACTGTCAGACCTCATACGTTAAAATTAAGCTGATTTTCATTTTTTTAATTTTTACATATACAAATTATATTGTTGTATTTTTCAGATTAAGTTATTAGACATTCCTGAGGTGGCACCTGTGGTTCAAAGGAATAAGGCACCGGCTCCATACCGTGGAGGTGGCAGGTTCAAACCCAGCCCCGGCCAAAAACTGCCAAAAAAACAAAGAATATTAGCTATTCCTTTCACATATAGTCCACTATGTAAGTTCATCACCATATCTGAAGTTTATCTTTTACTTTTTCATTTTATCAGAATTTTGTCACTGATTATATTTAGTATTCCAACATTTAAGTCTATCAAGCTTTCTGTGATTAATTTTTTCCTTGGTTTAGAAAGGCCATTTATAAATGCCACTTTCTATTTTGAGATTAGAAGAAATATTTATATTTTTGTTTTGTTTTGCTTTCAATATATTCACAGTTGAGTTTATTAACTATTTAGATTTCCAATAATTCATTTGACATAAGATGTGAGTTAAGCATTTAAAAATAATTTCACCCTTTGCAACTATTGATCAGTTATTGTAGGAACATTTTTTGAATGATCAATATTTGTCTACAGATTTGAAGTGCTACCATATCTTAACACACAAACCCACTCTCCTCCCACACACGTGCATGTACACACACACACACACATTTGGGTTTAAACAATCTGCAGAAAATGTGGAGGGAGAATGTAAAATCTTATGCTAAATCTTCTGAAAAATCTACACTAACAATGAGCTGAAAATTCCTCACCATTTACTACGAAAGGTTTCTAGGAGTCAAAGTCAGCACTAAAAATGGCACAGGGAATGGGAGGCCCCCTCCTGTGGTTGCAGGGAGAATGATGTCCCCCACAGTATTCGACAAATACCATATTTTGCTGTGCATAATGTGCACTCCTGTTTTGGGCTGAAACTTTCAGGAAAAAAATCTTTCGTTTTAATTTTTAAATTCAAATTTTTATTTATATTTAGGTATTTGTTTTCGTATATATTATAAAGGAATTTGAGCATTTGTTCTCTAACATTATAGTACAAGGAATTTTATGTCAAATAATTACAAAACACAAAGAACAGATACAAGGTACAAGAAATTGTGTGTAATGGTAACACACTAATGATATTTATGCATTACGAAGTCCAAGAGCTCTCCATTGCTTATCAATATCAGAAGTATGGTCTTCTTCAATTTCTACATTACTGGTGTCTTCTGAAGAGTCACTTTCCTCATCCTGGTAAATTTCATCCTCCTCTGTTCCATCCACCTATTGCTGATGCCACTTCTTTTTTTCTTGGCCCAGGCTGGGTTTGAACCTGCCACCTCTGGCATATGGAGCCAGCGCTCTACTCCTTTGAGCCACAGGCGCCACCTGCCGGTGCCACTTCTTGTACATTATATCACAACTACTTCCTTCTCAACACTGTTCCATGATGTAAGCATCCAACTACAAACCTGCAGGTGTGATTCTCCCTGCAGGTGTTAAATCATGACCAGCTGACTATATCCATGACTACGACATCCATTCTTTTCTCATTAGGGCTTTAAAGGGCTTGTAACCAACACATTAAGAGGTTGCAGTTGGCTGGTTGCCCACCAGGTATCACAGCAAGTTGGGTTTTCCATCCCATGTGACTCTTTTGCACTTTGTGTAATATGAGTTTTTGTTTTAAGTTGGTTTCAGGTTCAACAAAACCAGTCATTATATTCCAGGATATTATTTTGCATACAAATATCGTTTGCTTTTACAGTTACACTTTTAACACATAAGCCTAAATAAAAGAATCAAAAATGTTTATATACATAAGGAATTAGTACTACCCATGTATAATGCACATCCTTATTTTTCACTCAAAAATATGGGCAAAAAAAAAAGTGCAAAATACATGGCAAGATACAGTACTCTAAAAACAGGACAAGGCATCCTTTGGGCAGTTGAAGAAAGAATCAACATTAGGCAAGAAGATAAATCTAAAACACTGGCCAAAGTGATCAAGGTGATTTTCTCTGTCTCTTATTTTATGTGAAAATTAAATATTTAGAATACCATTTAATAATACTATTATTTAATCTACACAGAGTTACTTTGGGTCCTAAAGTTAGAGAAATGTTAGTATTTTCTTTAGAAACTATCACAATAAATGCAAATAAAATTTATACTCTTAGCCTTTCATCTCATGAATAATCCTTTCAGAGTAGTCACATAGGGCCAAGTTTAGTCATTTATCTTGTAGTTTAAGTCATCTCTATCTCACAATTTCTGGGGGGAAAAATGTGCAGTAGTGAGAGGACAAGTGTGTCTCCATTTTGTAATCTACCGCCATCTTAGTTCACCTTAATCTACTGCCCTAGGTTCCGGGAAAAACCCCAAGCACCTGCACCCTGGTTCCAGGCAATTAAGTCTCAGCAGGAAAGTCCCCAAACCCCCAGTGGAAAGCCCGCAAAACCTCAGTTAACCACCTGGTCCCTCTTGGCCAATAGAGTAGCATAAGAAATAGGTCAGCCAACTCCATGCTTGCTAGAATGGAACCCCCTACCCCCTTTGTAACCACAATAAAAACCCCTGCAACCCCAGAGTCGGGGCTCTCAGCCCACATCCACTGCGTCGGAACCCCTGAGAGACCTGGCTTGAGCTTGAATAAAGGCTCTTTGTTTTTGCATCATACTCGGTTCCCTGGTGGTCTTTGGGGATTTTGAGGTCTGGTCAGAACAGGAGCAAGTTCAGAGCTTGAAGCCCTGTACATGATTTGGAGTTAAAGAGCTATTCCAGCAAATGAGAGAATTACCAATGTCCACGTCAACAGTATATTGCAGAAGAAAGACTGCACTATGCCTTCTCACCTTCTCCATCCCCAAACTGGTCTCTCCAGTATGACAGAAAATTATTCCTACTACCCATTGCGATAAAGATGAACAACATCTGTCAATGCCAGTAGACACAGTCAAACTGAACGGCCTTGTGATCTAATTTTAATGAACTGCTAAAATATTCATGCCAAGATTTTCCTGGCCCATTACCTGTTTCCTGTTAGATTTGATACTCAACATTTTTTTCCAAAGAGATGTCACTGTAATTTGGAAAATATATTCATATTCCCAGGTTCATTGGCAATGTATGTAATTAATTTTGACATCCCAAGTGACGGTGGCCGAAGTAAATGCTTCACTAATGTCTATTACAGAAGCTACGGATTGTGCATCATGGGTTCACCCCTCGTACCCTACACTGAACAGACGTTCCCAGCAGACTGTCCTCATTCAGAAGCCTCAGCTGGTGTGTAGGGCAGGACTTCTTGGTGGAGAGAAGGATTCTAGTCCTAAGGATCATACAGTTGGGTATGAGATCCTATTTTCAAATGTTATTCATAGTGTTCTTTACATTAATAAGTCAGAAAAAGGCAACATTTATCCAAATAATCTTAAAAATAATCCCTTTTGTCTGTTTTAAAACTTTGCTTGCAATCATGCCAGGTGTTCCAGTCTATGAATTTGTGGGATGTTCCTTTTTTTACGTTACAAAATTGCCACCTAGGTATGACGGAGCTTTTTAGTCAAAAATGCAAAAAAGAAAATAAATTGAATTAAAAAACAACTGATCTTCACCAACTTTGGCAGATGTTTGTGGACGTGGCTAACTATAAAGATATTTTCTTTTCTTTTCTATTCTATTCTATTCTATTTCTTTTTGATATGGAATCTTAATCTGTTATTCTATTCTATTTCTTTTTGATATGGAATCTTAATCTGTTGCCCAGGCTACAGTGGCCATGACAATAGCCCAGCACACAGCAAACTCAAACTCATAGGTTCAAGGAATCCTCCTGCCTCAGCCTCCCAAGTAGGTGAGACTAGAAACACTTGCCACAACCCCTGGATAATTTTTTTTTTTTCATTTTTAGTAGAGACAGAGTCTCACTCTAGTTCAGGCTCCTCTTGAACTTCTGATATTGGGAGATCCTCCCACTCTGGCTTCCCAGAGTGCTAGGATTATAAGTGTGGGCCACTATGCCTGGCCTCAATAGATATTTAATTTCAAAAAATCTTAAATGTCTGCCTTGATATATTGCGTCATCAAGAAATATATTTTTGAATAGAGTTTTTAAAAAAGAAATAATTTTATTTATAGGAAACTGCAGAGAAAAAAAAATGGTTCCAAAAAATTATAGTTAACCCTTTATTAGATTCTAGCCTTGTCCATCATTTTTGAGTTTTTGTTAATTGCTTATAGTATGGACTGAATCCTGGATTCTTTCCTAGCTACAAGTCTTTAACATTATTCAAGTTCTCTTCCATGTTTTTGACTTGAACTCTGTGTACTTGCCACTGAAACTATAACTTATAACGCACAAGCATCAGGTGAGAAAAATCTGTCAGATTGTCACTGCCTACTTTCATTCAGCTGAAGATGCTTCAATCTTAACACCTGGACACCTGGCCTGGGAGCCCTGCGACTCTAAGGAAGTTGGCTTATTAATGTTCCATATATTAAGTTTTGCTGGTATTCTGTTTGAGAGCTTGTCTGCAATGCTACCTCTTGGAATAGGAGAGAGCTGCAAAATTGATCCAGCCACAGGACTAAGAAACAGATTGCAGAAGATATGGAACATAATATTTAAACTTGCTCTTCTCTGTTTATCCCATTTGGTTTTCTTTTCCACTCCTTTGTCTATCTCAAGCAAACAACCTCTAATGAAAGTTTCTCCAAAGCCATCAGCATGGCTTTTGGAATTTCACATTTGTAGAAAACCTCCTATCAACACAGCCAAATCTTTCCTTATCAACCTGAGAAAGATGAACTGAGTCTTTGAAAGTCTGACAAGAAACACTTATTGTTGATTCTCTCTGAGGGATGCTACCAGGGAGGCTTAGACCACCTCTGTTGACCAAGCTTCCTTTCTAACTCTAATAATCTACTTGGCCATCAGAAACCTATTTTGCCACAATCCAAGCCCCTATTCTTTAAAAACTTCTGTACTTTATGGAGGAGTCCAATCTTCATTCTGGAAGCTTCAGTGTGTATACACATTAAAATGAATTTGTGTGCCCTTTCCTTCAATCAATAAAAAAAGTGTAGAAAGTTTTGGATACATTGCCTAGATATGATATGATTTACATCATTTAAAATATACTTGGGCTCTTAGAGTTAATGTATGTTCTGACAAATTCAGGGCCAATTTTTCTAATCTTTTCAGGAACTAAAGAAGAATTAACTTATGTTATCAATCACTGGCATCTGCCAATCTGCTGTCCTTTAACCTCTATGACTGTCTCTATTATCTCTTTCTGACAAATAAATCATCACAGACAACTTTTTAGCTCATGATTCTGTGCACGGTTTAGTCTCAGCTGGGTAGTTCTTCTGGTCTCAGTTGAGATTTTTTCATGGTTCTGTTTTCTTGCCCTTGGCTGCTGGGTTCTCTCATATCTCTGACTCAGTTGGAACAATTGCAATTCTTAGGGTCTGATTCATGTGTTTTCCTATTCTTCTGGGGCCTAGCTCTGACTCAGCTGCATGGTAGAGACAGGGTTTCAAGAGAAAAATGGGAAAACAAATTACTCAAGTCCAAGGTCAGTACTGACATTGCGTCACTCTGCAGCAGCCTACCAGCCAAAGGAAGGCCTAAGGCTAGTTCAACAGATTCTATCTCTTGAAGGGATGAGTTGCAAAGTGTCACTGAAAAATATAGTGAATATAGGAAAGAAAAGAATGTGGTCAGTTTTCTACCTGTCACGAAGCCTTTGCCATAGTTGAACATTACTTCTATTTTAAAGCTTGTAGGAAGCTAACTCTAGTCTTAGACCATAGTTAGTGTGGTCTCAAGATTTCGAGCTTCTTGACTTTATCCATTGCTATGTGTGCCTGAACTCTTGACCTACATCATAATCAGTGCACGGACAGCAGAAGCTGTCCAGCCTTCACCATCTCTCTCTGTCCCAGAGGGCAAAGGTTTATACATAGTAGCTTTGCAATAAACCAGAAATACATCTTATTACTTTACCACTGTCATTTCATCCTATTAACATTTCACTTTACAAAAAGGCCTTAAGGGGGAACTGCAATAGGGGATTAAACTCTGCAAAGGTACCAGTGTATCAAACATATAATACATTGGTACCTTTGCAGAGTATTTATATATATATCACCATTGTTATATATATGATATATATATATCTCACCATTGTTCCTTTGCTTGTTTCCTATAATTGTTTGCTTCTCAGGAAGTCGTTGGGTGGTTATCTTCATTGCTGCCACAGATAGCATCACTCTTGTAAAATCAATGCTAGTCTTTGAGATATCTTCCAGACCATGCATTTCAGTGGACCAACTGACCCCACCAGACCAATGATCCACACTGCTCAAATGTCTTGAAAGTCACTACTTGAGAACTGATTCAGCAGAAGAAGATAATTTCTGTTTCTCAACCCTTCAAGTCCATCCCCAGCCAATCAGCAGACCCAATACCCTAGCCTGCTGCCTGCAAAACTGTTTAAAAATGCTGGCTTAAAAATTCCCAGGGAGATGAATTTGAGAAACTTCTACTATCTACTTGCTTGGTGCCTCAAGTTATTAAATTATTTCTCCACTGAACCCCTGCTCTCTCAGGAAGTGAGAGAAGAAGTGAGTTGGCTTCCTCTCCAGCAGTGGGCAATGAATCTGGATGGGCAGATACTAATATTAGATATCAATATTGAAGATAATCTTGATCCATAAATTACTAAAAGCGTAGGGTAAATAACATGCTAAAGTGCATTACTTGAAGCAAAATATATCTCTTATAATTTCAGTGTAATATGAAGGTACACATTTTAGCTTACATTGTTTCCATTTCTAATGTGAAGTTCAAGTTGTAGTTGAGCCCTTCACCCAAGAGGTGTGCTGAATACCGTTACATTGTGCATATTAGGTGAGAGCTGAAGTAAAATATTTAAAAGATACAATGTTGTTCTGAAGATTAATTCTAAAATAAAGTATAGTAACTCACAAATATATTCAGCTTACAAAGTTATTGTAAAAAGTGAATACAGGACAAAGATTAAATTAACCAACCCTGAGTGACTATCACTTAGAAAATAATTACATGATGGTTGACAAATTGAAATTTCAAGCAAATTTACAGTCTATCTACACAATATACTAGCAATCAGATGGTTTCCTGGATTTTTTGGCTTTTATATTTGATATGCTTCACAGAGCTTTCTCATAAACTTCACCTTGATGGCATGATTTAGGATTATTTGACAGTTTCCTAGATACTATCTAATGGCAAAATTTGTTAGAAAGTTCTATTTAATTTTCCATAATCTAATAGTTGTCATTAATCACTGTGTAGTTTGCATTTGGAGTTATTTTCTCCCTTCAAATTTAAACTCTTTTCCTGATGACTCTTTATAAACCTGCTTAGTCGTCTCCAAAATAGTCCCTTTGCAGCTGCAAAACCATGGTTAAGAAATAAAATGTTAGTTATATTGCATAATACGCATAGTGCAGACTGCAACCAGTACAATTAACACAAGTGAATAATGCTTTCAGGCACAGATCTTCTGTCTATCTGCCTACTGACCTGTCTAAATATGCTTATATGAACCACACGAAAGTTGATATTTGATAGGTTAAAAATGAATGAATATTTTCAATTCTATAAACTCTGACTTAAAATGTATACATCCTACCATATAGTCCAAATATATACATATATGTGCATGAAATTTAATGGTGGGGTATAATAAGAGAGGAAGTTCAAAAAATTTATAAGGTACTGTGTATCTAGATAATTGTGTAAACAATAGAAATTTAGGTCACTGTTTCTCTGAGATTCCCTGTGGCAAATGTACATGAAGAATATTTTCTAAGCAGATTATTTTGCTCTTCACTTGGAGACAAGATTGCAGTACCTTAGGTGAATAACTTGTGAATGCTTTGATTTTGCAAGGGGATCCCTTGTTCAAACTGAGTTAGTGCTGAATCTCTAATCTATGAAACGTATTAAAGTGGACATATTTTAGGAGAAGCTGAGAGACCAAGTAACCAAGGGGACTTCACAACATTCTTCTACAATTTGAGTAGAAGTATAATAGCAAAAGAGTATATAATCAGGCAGATTCTGTAATATTAGAATACGATTTCTTGAATTGAACTATTGATATCCCTTAATACCACAACACACCATTCTTTTATTTTAATGTCAAAACCAAAACATATTTAGAGCCCTAAACTATTTTTGTTTTTTTACTTCAATATTCTAAAATTCAAATCTAGTCAAACAGGGGCCTTGGGAAATTGCCATTGTTGAACAGAAATAAAATGGTAAATATCATTGGTGTAATATAGCATATTTTAGAGAAGCAAATGCAGGTTTTATTTAATTTTGGTTTATTTACTAATTATGTGCATATATTGTGTTTGTCTTGTCATTAGGGTAAAAGTTCTTTAATTTCTCTCATAGCTTCTTCTCTCAGTGTCCCTGGAATAATGTTTTGCAGATAGTAGAGACTCTAAATATCGCTTGTGTCACTCAGACAGACACAGGGAAACAGATGAAGTAAACGCGGCAAGATAAAATCCTGATTTGCAAAGATAACCGAAGAACCACTGGACAGAATGGTGACCCCAAACCAAAACAAACTGAAACAAGGAAATTTGGTAGAATAAATTATTCTTGTACCTCTTTAGAAGTTTGGTCTCGATTATGATAGTAGTATTTAAATTCTGCCGTATTTCTTCACGAACACATTGGTAGTTGACTGATAGAGACTTGCAAAATTAATCCAAGGCAAACAAATCAAACATACATTTCACTCAAGGATGTGAGACTGGGTCATTATGAAAGTTTTTCAGATACACAAAAATCAAGAATATAAAATCCATGCAGATGGAAACAAATGGAGCCAACACCGATGGCTCACCAACACGGATGAGCCAAGCAAGACGAGTCTTACGCAGGTGAATCAAAAAGGACACTGTTACCTGTGTTTCTTGGAAATGAAATAATGGACCATAGCACAGTCTATCTCGAAACTCTCATAGTGACCCATGTAGCTGTGCACTAAAAAGTGAAACCCAATTCATTCTCTGTGTTAAATTCCACTTAAGAGCCACATTTCCTTTTATCAAGGCTTTTCTACTTTTATCAACAGGAAAAATGAGAATAGGAAGAGAAGAAGCTAGCTTAGCCCGAGCAAGAATTTGTCTTAGAAAGTATCAAAATATGAATACGGATAGGTTACATGTATAATGATAAAACGAAGATAAATATCAATTTAATATCAATAAATGATGTTGGTGGACCACACTCAAATATTTTGAAGAGTTCACAAAGCATTTTGTGAGGTGTGGTCAGACTGATAGAGCTACGAGTTTTTTAAACTGAGCTCTAGTTCAGTTTTTGTTTGTCAGTGTACTATACTTCCAATGAGGTATTAATAGTTTCTAAGTTATTATAAAAACCTGTCATATTCATATACTCTGCTTTTATTATGCATCAGACATAGTCAACATCATTATTTCATTTTGTCTTTGAAGAACTTTGTCAAGCAGTCAACATGATCCAGGTTTTACAGATGAAGAAAACAATATTTTCAAACTATTAAACTAGTAAGCAGTGGAACTGAAATTCAAATATTTGTCTATGTGATGCTAAAATCCATGTTCTCCTGAAATCATGCTGACTTTCAAAACTCATGAAAAATGAAGGAATAAATTCCTAAAGAGGCTTTTATTGAATAATTTCACATTTTGGATTAAATGAGTTTAAAATTCTGTTTGATGAGTGTCATTGATAAATATGATGACTATGAATAAATGTGATGTCAACATATACCATTTCACATTTGAGTCCTTACAGACAGGTATTCAACTGCGTATGTCTCTTATATTCTCTATATTTAAAACCTTTCAGTATTAGTCTATGTGATAAAACCAATCACGTAGACTAATACTAAAAGGTTTTAAAAGTTATGGTCCGAAAAAGATTCGTTAACAGCTTAATTAGCACATTACCTTAGAAAATTTTGTCTTGAATTCAGATTTATCTTTGATAACAAAGTCATTAATGAGACGAGATCGATCATAAGTAGTGTGTTCTGATTCATCCTTGTAATTCTTATCCTTTCCTAGGGCTAGAAAACAGAAAGAGAAAGTTGCATCAATTTGTATCCTTTTTCTTCCACCTCTTTTCATCCAATGTACTAATGTCTTCTTTTTCATATCTTCTCTTATATTGGAAAATATAAATAATTATCTGACATAATTTTCATAATCCATCCGTTTGTTAGGTAAGCACATAAAAGTAATCACATTGAAGCTTGCCTGCTACTGTGTTGTTGCCGACACTAACAGGGACTTTCATTAGATTTAGATGTATCTGTGCTCCTTTGCGTATTTCAGATTATTTGAAAATAAAATTACAATTATATAAATGATATCGGACAGATCGCTTGGTTTGGAATTAAAGATATTTGTAAGGATTGGGCGGCTCCTGTGGCTCAGCGAGCAGGGCGCCGGCCCCATATACCGAAGGTGGCGGGTTCAAGCCCGGCCTCGGCCGAACTGCAAAACAAAAAAAAATAGCCGGGCGCTGTGGGGAGGGCCAGTAGTCCCAGCTGCTAGGGAGGCTGAGGCAAGAGAATCGCTTAAGCCCAAGAGCTGGAGGTTGCTGTGAGCAGTGTGACGCCACGGCACTCTACCCAGGGCGATAAAGTGAGACTCTGTCTCTGCAAAAAAAAAAAAAAAAAGATATTTGTAAGGATTAAGTAGAATCCTAAGCAATTATTTGTGTAATTAAAAAACTGCTTTGATTTTGTTTTCTTAAATTCTAGAAAGTTTTATAAATGTGAATTTGGGTGAAGTCTGAGCAACTATACAAAATGTCACAATAAATATTACAAGAAAGATTAAAAAATTGGAGAAGTGAAACAACTGACAAAAAAGAAGAAGGCTAAATTAAAAGGTGGTTGTTATTGGAATAACAAAAAATGAGATTTATGGCAATATAAAGATTTATATGAATAATAACTAAGATATAATCAATTTAAAATAACACAAAATAGGAAATCTTTATGATGGCTGTAAGTATGACAAGAACTGTTTACACATACTCCACATAGCTTATAATACATGTTATACAAATACTTCTTCAGATTCAAAAACAGAGTCCTACATATTCAGTCTTTCAAAACAATCAAAATGCTTGGAAGAAAGTTATTTTGTTGAGTTGGTTGGTATTTATCAAACATGAATTTTGACATACAACTATATATAGTGTTTTTAAGAGTTCAGTGAATTGATTTACCATATAGAAAAAAATAAAATAAATAAAAAAATTATAATTTTTATAATATGTACATTAATCTATTTTATTAGTAATGCTTAAAATCTGCTATGCCATGGTATATTATGTCTTTGCAGTCAACAGCAGTAGGTTCTCAGCAGCAGTATGAACTAATATTGCAGAAGTCATATTATATCTTAAGATGCAATTAATGGACACGTATGTTAAAATGTTCTAAGCTATTAGTAATTACATCTAGACATATTATTGTAGTTAACACAGACTGATGGTTAATACACGCTGAGTAAATACCACAAGCCAGAAACCATGCATGTATTATTTCCTTTCCTTGTGATAACAACTGAGCAAAGTGGGTATCATTTTCATCTAGGCATGGAAATCAAGAAACATGCCAAAGTCACAACACTAGTAAGAGATTCATCTGAACCCGAAACACATTCTGATCAGCTCAAAGCTGATGGCAAACTTAGTATAATGTTTCCTCTAGTTTTAGATAAAATTACATTTGATTCAGTCAACAATTACTTATAAAATATTCATAATATGAAAGACATTCTTTTAAGAGTTGAAAATACAGTTGCAAATACAACTCTGCTTTCTTCATATAACATTCAAGTAAGAGAAGAAAAGCAGTTTTTAAAATGATAAAATAGGAGAGTGGAGCAAGATGGCGGGCGAGTAACAGCTTCCTTGGAACTGGGCACAGTGAGACTGGGGAGAGAGGACTTCAGACATATGTGGCAGACGGGATCTGCCCAGAAACTTCCCTTTAGGGACACAGGGAGACAGTGTGAGACTTCTGGACACCCTAAGGAAGGCAAAAGTGGTGGAGATTGGGCAAGTGGTTGCGTATGTTCTTTTGGTCTAATTCTGTTGGCTGCTGTGGGTGGGGCAACAGTGGGACTGCAGGCTGGAAGGGCCTTGTCTGTGAGCCGTTTGGGTTTCTTTTGGACTTGGCACTCAGTTGAACTGCCTTGGGAGAACTTGGACAGGAGTGCGGGGTTTTTTGCATGTTGTCTGGGGCCTCAGACAAGCCA
>CAUYON010031698.1:0-31458 GCA_963573935.1 Arctocebus calabarensis
ACCTCTCTCATGGGGGAGAGGACTCCCATCCACTTGGTGATGTGCTCTGTACCTTTTTGTTTGTGTCCTCGGGGTCTCAGGTTGCCCCAGCAGGGTTGATGTGTGCTCTTCGACCTTTTCTTTTGTCTCAGATCCAAACCATTGGCTTTCTTGCTGAGTTTCTGTCCTTTAACTCTCCTTCTGGACGGGAACCCCGGTGGAAAGCTGGCTACAGATCGCCATCTTGGCTCCTCCCCTATAATGTCTTATTTGACAGTGTGAGCATTACTTTCTTGGCATTATTTTTACTAATATTGCTTAATATTTTGATGCAGTAATCATCTGTTTTCTTTTCTGAATGTATTTATCTTTGTTCATTCTTTACGTGGTTTTTGTTTCTAGACCTTATCTTAAACATTGTTATTGTCATTAAACTTTAAGTCTTTTAAATTCTGTGAAGGCAAAAAGTGGAAACCTAATTAACACATGTATATGTTAAAAAAAAAACCTGGGGGTAAAGTTCTCTAACCTTAGCTTTGCGATAGTGTTTTTTTTTTTTTTTTTTAATGAGGAGACAAAGCACTTATGTTGAATAGATGTTGAATCAAAACCCTTTGATCAACTTCTGTAAAAGAAACCTTTCAGTATCTATCTCAGAAATAATATCAATTTGTTTTCAAGTTACCGATGAACATAGAAAACAGACCCTCACTGAAGACTGCTCCTTTCCAACACACACTGAAATCCAATATCCCACACTGACATTTCATCTCTCACAAGGTTTCCTGGGGAGAAGACAATCCATTCACTTGAAAAACTTCCATACGATTTTAGCATTTAGACTTTATTTTCCATAATTCATTAATGAGAGAAGGAATTATTAAAAATCTTAACTTTATAACAGTCAAACTAGCAAAAACATAAAACCAGCTATTTGTCTTAATTTTAAGATTATGCAAGGTTACATACATTTGTTCTGTGCCTTTAATACATTGCTGCCCTTAAAAATTTTAAGAAAAAATATTTGACAGTTTTGACTCATTGTATGAATTGAAGCAAATTAATCTGTCTTCATTAATTAAGAGGAAGATATTTTGTAATGAGTTGTTTGTTTTCCAAACCTGAGTCTGACATAGCCTTACTGCAAGTCTGATGTGTGACAGGGCTGCCAGCCCAGCCAGTGGATGCTCAGGCATCTGTACAGAACAGCACACTTGGTCATTCCACGGCTTTGCCTCACATGCTCCATGTTCTCAGAAAAAAATTATCTTCTAACTAATATCATTTCACCAAAGGAAATTGTCTTTTACCTTGAAAATTGTCAATCTAATGATCCCGTGTGCCCCCAAGGTGCCCCATGGCTTCTAAGGGATCCTTGGAAAGGTACCAGATGGATAAGGAAGAAGGGCAGGGAAGTGATACAAATGTGGAAATAAAAAAATTCTCCCACAATTTGCACATCTGCTCATAATGACACATGATGAACTGCTATGTCATTTTAAAAGACAGATTTCTCATCGAGCAACTAGTGTCATGGTGTCTGTTGTTTTTGAACTTGTGTGGAGAAAGATAGCTTTTTAAATTATTAAATCATAACTGTGTGCGTTAATGCAATTATGGGGTATAATGTGCTGGTTTTATATACCATTTGAAATGCTTTCATCAAACTGGTTAACATAGCCTTCACCACATTTTCATTTATATTCTACACTTAGTAAATTTCACATGTACCCTTGTAAAATGCACTGTAGTTGTGTTCCCACCAATTACCCTCCCTCCACCACCCCCCCCTTCCCCTACCTCGCCTCTTTCCCCTTCTTCTTGGGCCATAGTTGGGTTATAGCTTTCATATTAAAGCTATAAATTGATTTCATAGTAGGGCTGAGTACATTGGGATATCTTTTCTTCCATTCTTGAGATACTTTGCTAAGAAGAATATGTTCCAGTTCCATCCATGTAATCATGAAAGAGGTAAAGTCTCCATCTTTTTTTAAGGCTGAATAATATTCCATGGTGTACATATGCCACAATTTATTCATCCATTCATGGGTCGATGAGCACTTGGGCTTCTCCTATGATTTAGCGATTATGAATTGGGCTGCAATAAACATTCTGGTGCAAATATCTTTGTTTAAGGTGATTTTTTTGTCTTCTGTATATATACCTAATAGAGGAATTGAAGGATCGAATGGAAGGTCTATTTTTAGACCCCTAAGTTTAGATCTCCAAACATCTTTCCAAAAGGAACATATTAGTTTGCATTCCCACCAGCAGTGCAGAAGTGTTCCCTTTTCTCCACATCCATGCTAACATCTCTGGTTTTGGGATTTTGTGATGTGCTAATCTTAATGGGTTTAGATGATATCTCAAAGTGGTTTTGATTTGCATTTCTCTGATGATTAAGGATGATGAGCATTTGAAAGATAGAAAAACAGCTACTATCTTCCAGCCAATCTCTAATCACTAAAATAATCTATCCAGAATAATATTTAAGCAGAAAGTAAATAAACCAGAACTCAAAGCCATAAGTTGAATAGGTGGCTAATGTTGCTCTAATGATGTTCGTTAGATCCTTATGCTCTAGTGGAGAGAACCAAGAATACAAGTCATACTCTCCAGCATACATGTCTTACCCACAGCCCACGCTGACAGCTGTCCACAGGAAAGGCATTGCCAGACTCAAATGTGGGCGTCAGTGTTGCCAACATTTGTCTTGATAGCATTTATTTTAAAGTAGGGCAAGAGACCTGGGCTGTAACTATCCAACACCTTTTAACTCCTTCTCTTTCCAACATAACATCCCAAACAATACAGGGTAGTAGTTAAGACCTCGTGCTCTAGCGTAGAAGATTTATGTACCAGGACCAGCTCTGCCCCTTGTGGCAGTGTGATGTTGAACAAGGAAATTAATCCTTCTGAGATTCAGTCTCTTCATTTGTCAAATGTGAATAAAAACAGGACCTGCCTTCAGGGTACTTGTAAAAAAAAAGTCTCTAGAGCATAGAAGTTGCAGGTACTTACAAATATTTGTCATTGCTAGTGTCATTGCTATTTCAAGGACATGTGGGTGGCCTTTTGGAGCCAGCCAGGCTAATAGAACCTTAAAAGGCTCTATTAAAGGCATGGTCATTGTGGCATCTCTGGCTGCCTGGGTTTGTCTCACTCAGCCACTCACTAGCTATGCAACTTAGGCTTGTCACTTAATGTTTTTGTGTTTTTTAGTCCTGTAACTTTAAAATGCAGATTATAATGTGGCCTATTTTATAGGATTATATTTAGGATCGAACATGCCTTGTATAGTACTGTATATGGCATGTATTAACCACTTTTGTGAGTGTAGCTATTATTATTTTTTAATCTGTTGCAGAAGTCAGGTCATTGGTATCTTCAGTGCAGTTACAGAATGAACATTCAGAATATGGATTCTATAAGAAGGAGGGGGAATACTTTTCCTTACTGTACAATCCATTCTAGACCTATCTGCTTCAATTTCTATAAGAATTCATGTTATGTGTTAGGAGAGTATTAACTCAGAGGCATCTTTTCTGGGAGGTTCTCTTTTCAACATTCCCTACAGCTCTTAGCAACTCATTACTCTTGGCCCATGAGCTTGTAGGATCTCGGCTGCGTCACAGCAACAATTTTCACCTAGAATCCTCTCATGACACACCAATGTGCAACTGGTTGCAAATCATTGCTCTACATACTCTATTCCTCTTGGATGTTAGTGATTTCACAATTTAAAATACAGTGAAAAAAATGCATGTCCTTTGATTCAGAAAGTCCAGCTCTAGGAGCGTATAAAAATGGTTACGTGTAAAGAGAAATATATATTCACAGAAACGTTTATTGCTGTACTATTCACAGTAGCAAGAAGGAGAGGAAAAAAACTTTCATAATATTTAAAAGAGGCAAAGTAGGTCTATAAACACTTACCAGAAAGTAAAAGATAAGTTATTTCAATGGTATGCCAGATGCCAGTTTGTTGTAGGTCAATGGCCTTAATCCTCAAAACAACCTTAGAAAGTAGATGTTATGATTTCATAACTATCAATTCATAGATGAATATATTGAGGCTCAGAAAGATGACTTGCTCAAAGCCAGAAAGCTTAAAAGAGGGAAGCCAAAATTTGAACACCAATCAGGCAAAATGTGAATACCATTCAGCCAGAGACAGCGCTGTTACCTTCCCAATGGGAGCTCATGTAAGAGGCCCTAGCTAGTTCGAAATGCCCCCTATTGCCCTAGAAACAACTGCCTCTAGTGTCAAATCACTGATGAAAGTTATTTTGTTTTATTTTTTTTGTTGTTGGGGATTCATTGGGGGTACAGGAAACCAGGTTACACTGATTGCATTTGTTAGGTAAAGTACCTCTTACATCTTACCAAGGTGTGTCACACACTGAGACCCCATCCTCTTCCTCCTTCCCTTTCTCTGCTCTTCTCTTCTCTCACTCCCCTTCTCTCCTTCTCTCTCTCTGCTCTTTCTTTCCCCAACCCCTCCCTCCTTCTCTGTTTCTCTGCTCTCCTCTTCCCCCACCCCTCATCATGTACTAGGTCATTAATTGTCCTCAGCAAAATTGAGTACATAGAATTCATGCTTCTCCATTCTTGTAATGCTTTACTAAGAATAATGTGTTCCACATCCATCCAGGTTAATACAAAGGATGTAAATCTGCCATCTTCTTTTAATTTTCTTTTTTTGAGACGAAGTCTCACTTTATCGCCCTTGGTAGAGTGCCATGTCATCACAACAACCTCTAACTCCTGGACTTAGGTGATTCTCTTGCCTTGCCTCCCAAGTAGCTGGGACTACAAGTGCCCACCACAATGCCTGGCTATTTTTTGTTGCAGTTTGGCCAGGGCTGGGTTCGAACCTGCCACCCTCAGTATATGGGGCCAGTATCTTAGCCAAGGAGCCACAGATGCTGCCCCCGCCATCTTTTTTAATGGCTGAATAGTATTCCATGGTATAAATATACCACAGTTTGATAATCCATTCCTGGGTTGGGGGCATTTAGGCTATTTCCACATTTTGGCGATTGTAAATTCAGCTACGATAAATAGTCTAGTGCAAATGTCCTTATGGTAAAAGGATTTTTTTCCTTCTGGATAGATGCCCAGCAATGGGATTGCAGGATCAAACAGGAGATCTAGCTTGAGTTCTTTGAGGGTTCTCCATACTTCCTTCCAAAAAGGTTGTATTTGTTTGCAGTCCCACCAGCAGTGTGAAAGTGTTCCTTTCTCTCCACATTCATGCCAGCATCTGCAGTTTTGAGATTTTGTGGTGTGGGTCATTTTCACTGGGGTTAGATGATATCTCACAGTGGTTTTGATTTGCATTTCTCTAATAATTAGAGATGATGAGGGATGATGGGCATTTTTTCATGTTTGCTAGGCCTTCATCTGTCCTCTTTAGAGAAGGTTCTATTCATCTCTTGCCCATTGATATATGGGATTGTTGGCTTTTGTAATGTGGATTAATTTGAGTTCTCTATAGATCCTAGGTATTAAACTTTTGTTTGATTCAAAATATGCAAATATTCTTTCCCATTATTGTCTATTTGGTTTGGTTGTTGTCTCCTTAGCTGTACAGAACCTTTTCAGTTTAATTAACTCCCATTTGCTTATTTTTATTGTTGGTGCAATTGCCATGAAATCTTCTTCATAAAGTCTTTCTGCAGGCCGATATCTTCCAGTGTTTTTCCCCTGCTTTCTTTGAGGATTTTTATTGTTTCATGCCTTAAATTTAAGTCCTTTATCCATCTTGAATCAATTTTTGTGAGTAGAGAAGGGTGCTGGTCCAGTTTCAGTTTTCTTCTCCATGTAGATGTCCAGTTCTCCCAGCACCATTTATTGAATAGGGAGTCTTTCCCCCACTGTATGTTCTTTTTTGGTTTATTGAAGATTAGATGGTTATAAGCTGTTAGTTTCATTTCCTGATTTTTCTATTCAATTCATAATGTCTATGTCTCTATTTTTGTGCTAATACCATGTTGTCTTGACCAATTTGACCTTGTAGTACAGCCTGATAAAATCTGATATGCCGATGCTGCTGGCTTTGTTTTTATTACTATGAACTGCCTTAGCTGTATGGGTTTTTTTCTGGTTCCATATAAAAATGCAGAATCATTTTTCCAAGTCTTGAAAGTATGATGTTGGTATTTTAATAGGGATGGCATTGAATTGGGAGATTGCTTTGAGAAGTATAAACATTTTAACAATGTTGATTCTTCTTAGCCATGAACATGGTATGTTCGTCCATTTGGTAATATCCTCTGCTATTTCCTTTCTTAGGGTTTCATAATTTTCTTTATAGAGGTCCTTCACCTCCTTTGTTAGGTATATTACTAGGTATTTCATTTTCTTTGAAGCTATGGTGAAGGGAATTGTGTCCTTAATTAGTCTCTCACCTTGGCTATTATTGGCATATATAAAGGCTACTGATTTGTGGACATTGACTTCTGGGAGTCTTGTGGTTGAGTCTTTGGGATTCTCTAAGTATAGGATCATGTCGTCAGCAAAGAGGGAGAGTTTGACCTCCTCTGCTCCCATTTGGATACTCTTTATTTCCTTGTCTTGCCTAATTGTATTGGTTAGCACTTCCAGCACTACGTTGAATAGTAATGGTGACAGAGGACAACCTTGTCTGGTTCCAGTTCTAAGAGGAAAAGTTTTCAGTTTTACTCCATTCAGTAAAATATTAGCTGTAGGTTTGTCATAGATAGCTTCAATCAGTTTCAGAAATGTGCCACCTATGCCCTTACTCTTCAGTGTTCTAATTAGAAAAGGATGCTAGATTTTGTCAAATGCTTTTTCTGCATCTATTGAAAGGATCATATGGTTTTTGTTTTTGCTTCTGTTGATATGGTGAATAACATTTATGGACTTATGTAAGTTAAACCAGCCTTGCATCTCTGGGATGAAACCTACTTGATCATGATGTATGATTTTTGATGATAAGCTATAATCTATTGGCTAGAATTTTGTTGAAAATGTTTGTATCTGTATTCATTAGTAAAATTGGTCTGAAGTTCTCCTTTTTAGTTGGATCTTTTGCTGGTTTTGGTATCAGAGTGATGTTTGCTTCATAGAACGTGTTGGGGAAGATTCCTTCCTCCTCAATTTTTTGTAATAATTTCTGCAGTATGGGAATAAGCGTTTCTTTGAAGGTTTGATAGAATTCTGGTGTGAAGCCATCTGGAACAGGGCATTTTTTTTGGTTGGGAGATTTTTTATTGTTTCTTTGATCTCGGTGCTTGAAATTGGTCTATTTAGGAGCTCTATTTCTTCCTGGCTAAGTCTAGGGAGAGGGTGTGGTTCCAAATATTGATCCATGTCCTTCACATTGTCATATTTCTGGGCATAGAGTTTCTGGTAGTATTCAGAGATGATCTCTTGTCTCTGTGGCATCAGTTGTAATTTCCCCTTTATCATTTCTGATTGAGGTTACTAGAGATTTTACTTTTCTATTTCTAGTTAGTCTGGCCAAAGGCTTATCTATTTTATTTATTTTTTTCAAAAAACTAACTCCTTATTTCAGTAATTTTCTGAATGATTCTTTTGTTTTCAATTTTGTTAATCTCTTATTTAATTTTGGACATTTCTTCTGCTGGGTTTAGGCTTAGATTTGATGAAAATTATTTTAAAAGAATAAAAATTTATAACTAACATGTAGTGAAGATTTCCTGTCTTGGAAATCTCTCTCACAGCCACAGAAGCATTGATTCAAACTTATACTGTTCACAAATGAAGCATTAATTAAGTCTGGAAGGATGGGGAGAAGGAAGAGCATTTCTGCCTTGAGCAGAGAGCCACACATTTTGCATGAAAAGGGGACTTGTATGCCTTTTACTCCATGGATTGGTCTCTCCCTTCTAGGTGTTGTGCTTTGTAGAGAAGGTGACTCAATGTCCTGGAGGTTCCTAGGCATGCCCCATTGAGTGACTTTATTCTGTTTAATAATGGTTCAGTAAAAGTCATTATTTTGAAGTAATATTGTTGCTAAAAACTGTACATATATCCCGTTTTTAATGTTTGGTAAGCCAATATATAGATATATGCATAGAAATATTAAAAATTAGAAAATATTCTTTATTAGATCATGTGCTTCATTTTTGGTTGGGAATATTTTTGGGAATAACAGCTGGAAGAGGTAAAGAATGCAGGATTGGGCAGAGGAAGAAGTTGAACTGCAAGGCAAATACCATACTTAGCTGGTCCTATAAGGATCTCAGAAACTAGGATGTCCTTTCTGAGTTATTCCTTTTGGGGGCAACAGGGCTGGACTTTTGCACTCTGCATCAAGCAGTCACTGGATGAAAGCTGTTCCTGGGGAAGGGACTTGACCTTGGTGAAACAGCTCAGTTTGGCCAAGATAAATTCCTGGAGATCCATCAGTCACTGACACCCCTAGCAGCTATGGGACTAAGTCCTAAAGGAGAGGATTTGATGGATTAATTATTTAATCCATCAGAAAATTAAATAATTCATGTAAAATATTTAGTAAGTGCTCAAGAGCATATGGGGGCGGCGCCTGTGGCTGATTGAGTAGGGCACCAGCCCCATATACCGAAGGTGGCAGGTTCAAGCCCAGCCTCGGCCGAACTGCAAAGCAGAAAAATAGCCAGGCGTTGTGGCAGGCACCTGTAGTCCCAGCTACTTGGGATGCTGAGGCAAGAGAATCACCTAGCTCAGGAGTTGGAGGTTGCTGTGAGCTGTGTGATGCCACAGCACACTACGGAGGGGCAATAAAGTGAGACTCTGTCTCCAAAAAAAAAAAAAAAGCATATGATGATCACTATTTTTTCTCTTAAAGGTCTGTTCATTTCAGACATATAGAATTCGATAGGCAATTGGGTGAGTATGGTCACCATTCAGATCATCTATGTGGAGGGTAGTATGGTTACTGTGAATGTGGAGTGGTCAGGTTACACTGAGTCCCTGCAAGGACTGGGATAAAATAATTGCAACTGAGCCTTCCCTTGTTCTTTGCTTCTGTAATTACAGACAAATATGCCAGGGGGATCTGTCTCCCTTCTTCCCTGCTGCACAGTGCAATGTGTCCTTCTCTTTCCTCCAAGAGTTAAACTCTACTAGAGCTTGAAATGGTTTCTACCAAAATGTGGGAGAAAGCTGTGCCCTTTCAGAAAAATTTCAAGAGAAGGGTAGGAATGAATTTATTAAATGCATCTTCCCTTTGTTTGGCATTGTTTGAACAACCTAGAGCTTTTTTTCACTAGTGGACAGATTGCTAATGTATCTGAGGTAAAATCCATCATTTGCCTGGTTAATGATGGTAAATTATGGTATTTGCTTCTTTCTAAGGAGGATATTCTTAATGTCTCGGATCAGAACAAATTCAGGTGCAGGTGAGTGGCATCTTTATCCCCCCCAAATAAAAAAGTTTCCAATGTGGAAACAATTGAATGCTGCTTAAAAGCAAGATTTTAGTCATTCTAATAGACAGGTAGGGGCAAAACCTTCATCCCCATGCATTGTGATAGTCTAAAGGTTTATAAAATATGATGACTTTTTGCAAAGAACTCCTAGAGAAAAGTTACCAAGATTTAGATACAGAGATTTTTTTTTTCTAAAGAGAGCCTGCTGAACTCTAATGAATTAGCATATGTAAACTCATTTGCTGATATTTCCAATCTCTGTCTTGTAAAAGTAAGATTCTGCCATGAATCAATTCAGCGACTTTTTTTTTTCAAGCTGAAAAATTGAATATTACATAAGCCAACTTCCCCAGTCCCCAAAGGCCTTTCTTTCTCTAGGAGCAAAATTAAAGTTAACAAGAGCATTTGAAGTGAAACAGATTGAATGTTCTTTCATGTTGGAAGCATGGACAGATTTATAAGCATAGATCTGAGCATCTCCTCAGAAACATTATGATTTAATCTGCTTTTACTTTTCTTTTCCAACAGGCTTTTTTGAACTTTTCATTGGAGTGGGTGAAGATAACACATTTACTCATAGAATTTTTCAGGGTGTGGAGGCCAATAACATGTGGCTTTGGAACTGTGTAATATTATGCAGATTCTAGTGGTTCTTAAGACAGTGGTCCCCCCCCTTTTTTTTTTACTTTTTTCCCTTTACTTTCTTTCTTCTCTTCTCTCTCTCTCTTTTTTTTTTTCAGAGACAAATCTCACTCTCTTGCCAAGGATGGATAGAGTGCATTGGCTCAATCATTGCTCACTATAACCTTAAATTCCTGGACTCAGGCAATCCTCCTGCCTTAGCATCCTAAATGGCAGAGACTTTAGGTGTGAGCCACTACATCCAGCTGAATAAAAAAAAGGTTTTGTAGAGACAGGATCTTGCTATGTTGCCTAGAATGGACCTTGAATTCCTGGGCTCAAGCAATCCTTTTGCCTTAGCTTTCCAATGTGCTGGGCCTATAGGCATGAGCCCACCATTCCTGGCTTGGTCTTACATTCTTATGGAGGTAATAATTTAATTAAGAAAGTGGGACAAATATAAGCCCTGATGGGATAAATTATATAAAATGATGACCACAATATATGGCAATTTAAGATGTGTCTGCATAATGGTACTATTATTTGTACTCTAAGAAATAAAAAGTTCACCATCTCTGTAAGGTAAAGGATTAAGAGGAGTCTGCATGGAACAGGTGTTTCTGGAAGAACAGATGGGATTGCAGCTGACGGAAAGGAGGCAGTCTCTGTTTGTGGTGGAGTTTCAGGCACTGAAGTGCAATTAAAATTCACAGAGCACCTGCTTTCCAGTCTCAGAAGGTATCTTGACCAAATTATGTACAGGGATGGGGTTAGAAATACTATGGGAAGTGTAAAATACAAACAGGATTCCTTCCAGAAAATTACAAGTGATCTGTATCATTAAAGGAACTGGCATGTAGTTGAGACAAGATGTGGAGATGAGACAGGTGGGGGCTAGGGAAATGGAGACTGAAATGGAACAAGAACTGTCCATTGGTTATCAAGCCCTGCATTCCCGCTCCAGAGAGCTGCCCTGCACTTTCACTTATGGCAGTTTGTGACTCTTGATGATGTTGACGTGATAGGGTGCGATACAGATTCTGCTTTCTCTGTCTCTCTCAGGAGTACTCTCAGTGGTTCTGCAGAGGGATGGATTTGCTGGGTGATTTGTTTGCAGGCAACACAGCTGCTCTGAGAGCTGTCAGTGTTGATAGTGAGTTTCCCTACCACCAAATACAATGAAAAATAAATTAGGGACCAGGATGAAGTCCCAGGACCAGGAACTGAGTGAGATTTTTGTAAGGTAATTTTAATAAAAATGTGGACTTCTCTTAGTTTCTTTCTGCAGTGATAGACTGATCCATAGGTCTAAATCCTTTAAGCTCCCCCCCTTTCCAATTACAAACATGAAAGTGCTTTTCTATCGCTAGTTTATTGCCATCACATTACAGTCTATCATTTTAAACTCCAAATCTGTATAACTAACAAGCATATCCAAAACCCCTTGGACTTTTTTTTTCTACTCACAGTAATGTTCCTCCCTGCAGAGGCCTTGGCCTTAGTAATCACCTGCCCAGGGACTTGAATAAATATGTATTTTAAAGAGAAACCAATGTTGTGAAGAGAAACTGTATACTAAAGCACTGCTTGGAAACAGGAATATATATCATAGGTCTGTGTACTTCTCTTCTTGTATAAATAAAATTGGCCTAAAGCAACTTCACCAAAAAGTTAAACTCTAAATTCAAGATATGTGAGTTTCTTTGGGACTGAACGCCTTGAGTGTATACAGTCTGTACTTCTGAGAATCCCGGAGCAAGCAGCTGTCTTCTCTACAGCAAGAGACAAAAACGTCCTCTGTGTATGACACATCCAAAGGAGATTGGTGTGGCTAACTTTCCCAGGTGGCCCTTGTCAGCAAGCCAGTTCTTCCTTCCAAAAATTCCTCATTTCTTTCCAGAAAGCTGATACTTGTAAACAGATGATATACAGGTCTCTGAGCACCTAACTGAGGGTATGGGAGAAAAAGAAATCTAACTAAGGTCCAGGCAGATGACTTTGAACATGTTGCCTCCCCTACATACCTAACATTCTTTGGGGTTTGGGAGTTCAAAGCCTTCCTCAATATTTCTGAGAATAGCTAGGAAGTTGCTGCTCTGTGGCCCCCTCTGCCTCCTGGGTTCTAGATTCCTCACTCAGTTGCCTGCTACTCTTCATATGGACCCAGACTTGAAATCCAGTCCCTTCATAGATTTCTCTAGGAAATCATCTTCCTACCCCTACCTGCAACTTACATGATCATGCATGACTTTATGTTGTAGTTTCACCTCACATTGCACAGATCCAACAAAGTGGCCTATTTCTCCTTTCCTGAGAAGTTTCTGACAACCTCATCAGTCAGGATCCAGCCCCAAATCCATTTTCCTCTCTAATCACTCCCATTTCTTCTCCTGTTCATCTTCTCCCTCCAAAGTCCTTGTTGTCACCTGATTCCCAGGTTCTTGGGCTCTACCCTTTGTACTCAAATTTGGTTTTCTATGTACCTATCTCCCTTCCTAAATGGAGTCCTGAGGCCTGTTGTTAGGAGAATGCCATGTTCCCTGTGTTTTTACGTCAGCACTCCTTCATAGAGGGTGTCAGGAGCTACCTTGCCACTCCTGAGATAATTCCACACTGGATTTAACCCCTTGCCTTCCTCCTGGTCAAAGGAAAGATTTACTACAGCGAATGCATGGCATATGCCTAGTTGTGCCATTGCTGGTCACACGTCAGCAGGACCTGATCTCAGTCCCAGATGAATCACAGCTTCAGAATCACACAAATCAATGGCAGCATGGCCCTCTCATGCAGAGAGCCATGGGCGCCTACTTGTGGCCACGCACTGCTATAACTAACTGCTTTTCTTTAGACTCTGAGAGCTGATAGACTTAAGAGAAAATTGGCCACGCACGGGGAAGAATAATAAAGAGTTTTCCTGGACAGACACAAATAAGCACTAAATCACCTTCAAGGATTCGAATCCTTGAGTGATTTGAGAGATTTGAGTTCTCACACATCTCACCAGGGTTTGGCATCAAGATCCAGCCGGTAAATTACTTGCTACGTGGCTGAATGCTCCTTGCTTGGTAGTGCAGTGAGGGCAATGTCACTCATCTTACAGGCACTGAAAGAGATCACTGCCATCCTTAGTACACAGAAAGTGCTCAATAAATGGTCACTTTCATGAAGATAATTCACCCAGAAAAGGAGCTATGCAAAGTTAAGCCCCTGGTTTTGCTAAAGCATTCTTCATGGACATTCCAATGCAGCCTTGCCCTTCCTATGCAGCCACACACCCTTAAGCTCCTTTACAAGCAAAGTCCAGTATCCCAAAGCCTATCATTGTATTACACTAACCCTCTTTCTTGCTTTGCATGTTGAAACACACTGAAGAAAGAATAGGACAGACTCAGATTTCTTATTCTTTTTTTTTTTTTTTTAATTTATTGTTTGGGACTCACTGAAGATTTTCTATTCTTGATTTGTTTCTTTCCTTCTATTTACTTCCTTCCTTTCCACCATTTTCTTTCCTTCTATTGCTTATGAATGGCATCCTTTTCTTTCTACCTTTTTCCCCAGTGGTCTATACACAGCCTCCTGAAAGGAGAACCTGGTCACTGCAAATCACAATGTCCCAGCCAAGCATTCTGGATTTGAGGATGTTTTTGTAGGAGACTCATCACCTACAGCAGACTACCATTTGTTCTTACAAATCACAGAACAGGTCTCAAATTCCACTACTTTGGCATTCAAATCACATCCTCACTATTAACTCTTAATTCTGAAAATGACCCCCCAAATCCTTGACAAGTCCTCATGCCTGGAGTAGAAAGTACAGTAATTAAATTTATCTATTGCCTAGTCCTACAAAGCTATCCCACAGAATCCTGAGTCCCCATTCAACAGCCCCTGCATCAAGCTCTGGAGGAAACCAAGGAAGTTGAATTCATGTCTCATTGGAAAAATGAGCACTATGGGCATGTTGGTCTTTTTCCCACACACGAATTACAAGTGCAAATATGCATTCTAAGAAAACCTGCTTGGTATTTGACCAGGCTAGAGAAAAATTGTTTATTCAGGTGACATAAAATTTCTTCTCTCCACAAAAGAATTTCCTGCTTATTCCTCAAAATAAAATTTTCATGTATTTATTAAAGATTGTAACAATATGTAGTGCAACTACAAAATTACATAACCATATATTAAAATAATATGAAGATAATTTACATATCATGTGCATGCAAACTCTTTGGTAAGGGCTTTGTAGGAGGTTTTTAATTCACTATCACAATCTTTTGAGATATAGACTTGTATGTGTTCTATGTTTCAGATACAAAAGTTGATTCTTGGATAGTTTAAATACATTTTCCAAGGCCAGACAGCTAATGACCTGAGATTTGAGAACCTAGTTCTGGCTCTGGCCAAAATCTAAGCTCTTAACAGTGCATAAAATTCGGTTTACTCTGAGTTGTCTAAAGAGTGAGCTTTTAAATATATAAGACTATTAAAGAGACAGTGAAGGAAGGAATTGCCAAGGGCAGTATGGAGTGGGTGGAGCTGACACATGGGACATAGAGATGCTGTTTAGAAAGCAGGAATTGCAGTCCTCTCTATAACTCTTGGTCAACATGGGCTACTTACAAACTTTAGCTGAGAAAATAGCTGGCAGTCAACAAATACATGCTACTTGATGAATTAACACAGTCTGCTCCCCTTCCCACTATACTGCCCCACTCTAATAGGGGAAACTTATGGGACTATATAACAGTTTATGTATTTACTTGGTTATAAAGAACACTTTTATTGTAATTCAATGAGAGAGGCTTTTAAGTTTCTCTCTCACACACATGTACATATATATGTAAATAAACCTGGGGAAATCTGAAAAAGATTGATCAATAAATAATTGAATAAGATTGATGACAATATTCTTTTGTTAGATCTGGTTGGGCTCCTTAGCTCCTGGGTCATTCTCAAGGAAAGACCATAAGTTAGGTCACACACACAAACACAGGCTTAAAAACTCAAAAAGACTGAAAGCATATCAAGTAGTTTTTCTGATCACAATGGAATAAAATTAGAAATTAATAACAAGAAGACAATGTCCCTACATGAACACATAGAAATTAACAATATGCTCCTGAATGATGAATGGGTCCATGAAGAGATTAATAAGGGAATTAAAATAACCTTTTGAAATAAATGAAAATGAAAACACAACATATCAAAACCTATAGGATACAGACAAAGCAATAGAAAGGGGAAAGTTTATAGCAATAAATGCCTACATCAAAAGAGTAGAGAAGGTACAAAAAAAACCCCCAAACAAAAAACTCAATGATGTATCTCAACTAGAAAAAAGAAGAGCAAACCAAGGCCAAAATTAGTAGAAAAAAGAATAAAGATCAGAGCAGAATTAAGTGATGTTGAAACTAAAAAAAAATACAAAAGTTCAATGAAATGAAAAGATTTTTTAAAAAATATAAACAAAATTTATATAACTTTAGCCAGACTAAGAAAAAAAGGGAGAGTCCCCAAATAAATAAAATCAGAGATGAAAGATAAGGTATTCCAACTGATACGGCTGAAGTCCAAAGGATCTACTATGAGAAAATATATGCCAATACATTGAAAAATGTAGAAGAAATGGATAAATTCATAGACACATACAGTCTACACATACTGAACTAGGAAGAAATTCAAACCATGAATAACCCAATTATGAGTAATGGGATAGAAGCAGTCATGAAAAATCTCCTATCAAAGAAAAGTCCAGAACCTAATGGCTTCATGGCTAAATTGTACCAAGTATTCAATGAAGAATTAATACCAATCCCACTTAAACAATACAAAATTTTAGAAGGAGGGAAAACTCATAAACTTATTCTATAAGGTCTGTATCACACTGATACCAAAACCAAAGACACAACAAAAAAGAAAACTATGGATCAAGATCTCTGATGAATGTAGATGTGAAAATCCTTGACAAAATACTAGCAACCCAATTCACCAGCACATTCAAAAGATTGTTCATTGTGATTAAGTTGGATTCATTCCAAGGATGCAAGGATGGTTGAACATAAGCAACTAAATCAAGGTGATACACCATATTAAAAGCATAAGTGACAAAAAACATGATTATTTAAATTGATGCTGAAAAATCATTCAATAAAATTCAACATCCCTTCATGATTAAAAACTCTCAAAAAACTGGGTATAGAAAGAACGTATCTCAACACAATAAATGTCATATGTAACAGACCCATAGGTAGTATCATACTGAATGCAGGAAAACTGAAGGCCTTTCCTCTAAGATCTGAAACAAGACAAGGACACCCCCTTTCACTGTTTTTCAACACAAGTACTGGAAGTTATAGCTAGAGAAATTAAATAAGAGGATGAAATAAAGAATATTCAAGTTGGAAAGGAGGAAGTCCTTTATTATCCTCAATATGATTTTTTTTTTTTGAGACATGTTCTCACTCTGTCACCCTGGGTAGAGTGCTGTGATGTCATCCTAGCTCACTAAAACCTCAAACTCCTGGGCTCAAGAGATCTTGCCTCAGCCTCCCACAGATCCCCATCACAATGCCTGGCTAGTTTTTCCTAGTGTAGTAGAGACAGAGTCTCACTCTTCCTCAGACTGGTATTGAACTCCTCAGCTCTGGGAATCATCCTTCCTCGGCCTGCCAGAAAGCTAGGATTACAGACATGAGCCACTGCGCCTGATGATATGATCTTATACATGTACACAGAGGAACCTAAAGGCTCCACAAAAAACTTTTAGAACTGATAAGAAAATTTCATAGAGGTGAAGGATACAAAACCAATATACAGAAATAAGTAGCATTTCTATAGTCCAACAGTAAATAATCTGGAAAAGAAACCAGCAACTAATCCTATTTATAATAGCTACAAAATACAAATTAAAATGCTGATGGATAAATTCAACCAAGAAGTGAAAGATCTCTGTAATGAAAATTATAAATACTGATGAAAGAAATTGAAAGGACACACACAAAATGGAAAGATATATCATGCTTGTAGACTGGAAGAATCAATATTGTTAAAATGTCCACACTACTCATAGTAATTTACAAATTCATTGCATTCTCCACCAAAATACCAACAACATTCTTCACAGAAAGAAAAAATAATCCTAAAATTTATATGGAACCACAAAGACCTATAATAGTGAAAACTATCCTGAGAAAAAAGAACAAAATTGAAGAATCACATTATTTGACTTGAAATTATACTACAGAGCTATAGTAACCAAAACAGCATGGTACTGGCATAAAAACAGATACACAGATCCAAGGGATAGAAGAGAAAGCCCAGGAATAAATCCACACATCTGTAATGAACTTAGATTTGACAGAGATACCAAGAACATATAGTGGAGAAAGGATATTCTCTTTAATAAATGGTGCTGGGGAAACTGGATATCCATGTGCAAAAGAATGAAACTTAACCTTTATCAATATACAAAAATCTGTAGGTACTATGCACCTATAGTACTTAAAAATGAAAAAAGAGAAAAGAGGAAAAGGTAATTTAGTCTAATAAAATTTGAACACTTCTCTCTCTCTCTTTTTTTTTAAATCCTGCTGTGATATTAAACTACAGTTTTGCACAAGTCACCATTGGGAAAACTAGGCAAAACATATATAGAAATTTCTCTATATTATTTCTTACCACTGCAAGTGAATCTGTAATTATTTCAATGAATAATGAAAAAAAACTCTACAGCACTAAACTTTGGTTCAGATCTTTCTCCATTTAACTCTATAGCCCTGCGAGTTGCATAGAGTTAAATTGTGGCACAATAAACTTTATTACACATCTGCAACCTGGTGGTAGTTAGCCATACACATTTGTTGCTGAGAAACACACAATTACTAAGTCTGGCTTCAGCTACCTGAGGAAAAACAACGTAACAACCATTAATAGCCCCAGTCTAAAGCCAACCACTGCCTCTGGTGTGCCTGGAACCTCTATTCACACCAGCTCTGCCCTCAGCTACCCTCAGTTGGGTCAACATTCTTCCCTCCTGGGGCTACATTTGGGGCATACACATTGTATGTAGGTATGCTTTTATTTTATTTTTTGTTCTTACAAAAATGCTGCCCTAATGAAACAATATATTTACTTATCATAAGAAACACAGCTATAAAATGAATGGATGAATGACTCACAGATTTTTGTTCTCAATGTGTCACCTGTAATGGAAAAGTAATTAGATGATCCATCTGCTTCCTGTCATGCATTCTCTATTTTCTTCACTACCCATGGTACTTAAGAACAGTTGGCATTTTTATACTAATTATTCAGCAACAATAACTCTGTAGAGAAATTCATTGGCCTTGCAATACGATTTTTCCAACATTTAACATCCTGTGGTTCTTTTTAATATACTTAAGTCTATGATGAACTCTCTTATTAATAGTTTTCATTTTATCATGACAATACCATTTAGATTTTTCTTTATTTATTTTATAGAAACTGCTGAAAATAATATACCATATAATAAGTGGAACAATAATCTAATCTATTATAGCTATAGTAATTCCTAATAAGAACACAGAAAAATTCACACACAGGTTACATCTCTATGTTAATTTTATTCAGGGGTAAAGGATAACATAGACGATAACCTCTGAAGCCAATTAAATATAATTGTACCAATTTCCCCCCACAACTTGTAATTATCCCACCACGAGACAGCACTTGTTATTGCAGAGACGAGCTGAATTTTTTTCATTTTTCAAGAATTTTAATTTTAACCCTTTTCTGATCAGGAATCTTTAGTTTTTAATTCATGTCCTCAATCCAGAACAATATTTGCAAGACTTCAGAGGAGGTGAGAGGTAGGACATGATGTCTTTTGAAAATGTCTTTGTAGATCATGGTTTGTTTTGTAATTATACAAGAAACCTGTTTTTACTGTTAAAAGATGTTATAGATTTAAAATATCACTACACCCATCACAGGGAGATAAACATCACTAATGTTTTTCTTTCCAGATTTTAAAAATATGCATTGTACATTTTAAACCAACACAACTAATGCTGTTAATTGTTTTTTGCCTATTATTTTCTCAACTAACGGTATGTGCAAGGAGAATCTCTCTGTGCTAATAAACATAGATTATTGTTGTCTTTTCCAGCATTAGTATGTCCATCTGTTCTTTGTTACAGTTCATACTGGGGACATCTAAACTAGTCTAGTTTTGCCAGCACTTTGATTTGTATTTATTGAATAGTTTACTTCTGATGGCTTCTCTGAACCTTAGAGGGCAGATATGGATAAGTAAGTCATTCTTACCTGCCGTGGGCCTCTGTGGCATGATTATTTTCTCTATTTTTAATAATTGTTTTATGTAAGAGGGCAGCACCTGTGGCTCAAAGGAGTAGGGCGCCAGCCCCATATGCTGGAGGTGGCGGGTTCAAACCCAGCCCTGGCCCAAAAACCACAAAAACAAATAAACAAACAAATTGTTTTATGTAGGGAGCAACAACAACAAAAAAAAAATGGAAAAAACCTGAGAGTTAGGTAAGGATTCTTATTTTCTAACTTGAGCTTTCCTCTTTTTCTCCTCTCTCTGTGCTTGCCACTGTTGTACATGCACACATTGGAGCTGGGACTGGTCCTGGGCCTTCTGTCTCAGTGGCTCTGTGACAGTGGCAGCTGGGTCAGGAATTAAAGAAGCTGTCCCTCTCTTCCTGTACATCTTCTGTCATTTGTAGCTGACTCAGCAAGTTGTGGAATGTTTATATCCTCTATTATTTCATGGCTTGGAGGAAAAAACAAAGGAATATTACAAGTTGAATTCCACCTTCTACATTGACAGTTTAAATGTCTCACCTCTGTTATTTTCTTCTCTCTCATTAAGCATTCTGACCAGGAATAAAAAAGGCCAGACTAGGTGGTTTGATTACATTCCCCCACATTGTGGTCAGAGGGTTGAGCAGATACATCCAAGCTACCCCGCCACCCTGGTCCCATGAAGAGACTCCCATCTGTAAGGATGTGCTGGGCTTTCCAAGGTCTACCCAACCCCCCTACCACTACTTTATTAATCCCATATTGTAATCAGCTTCTGGGACGAACAATGACCTTTCTTAGAAGAAACTTGAGCGTCTCCAAAGCAGCAGCTCACGTGGGTACATGGATTTAGGCTTATCCACCAATTTTGACAGGGAGCTTTCCTTCCATAACAGGGAACTTGGCTGTGTTTCTACTAGGCTCTTACTTATAGATCAATCACAAAGATATATGCTCTCTTGCAACTTGGCAGCTGCTGAAGGTGAGAGAGGATGTCAGGAAAAAATAAGGTCTCCGAAAATGGAGGTCTTCTCAAGGAGGGCCCAAGGACATAGCTGCAAGGTCTTCCCTCAGGTGAATCAGCCCTTTGAAATTTGTAGAAACTTAACTTCCTGGGACCTGGAAACTAATGCTTGCTTCTGCTTCTGTAAAATCCCACAGTTCTGTAAAAGCTGGAGCCTGCTTCCCCGGCTTGATTCAAGCTGATCAATGAGAAAGGTACCCATGGGACGGAACTTTTTGACTGGGGATAAAAAGGAGAAGCCTGAGCCAGTTGGGGAGTGGCCATTTTGGATTCTTTTGTGCAGTTGCTGATAAAGCCCATCCTCTTTTAAATATAGTGTTTGGATGTTGTTTAAACAGGTACAGGAGAGTGGTGTCCTGTCTTATTCTTGCTTATCTGCTCCTTTTCTGGACCACTCTGTCTATGTCTCCTGTTGCCCTGGTCTCTACACCTGAGCTTGCACCTACCTCTTATATCCTGTTGACTTTTCTGATGTCAGCCCAAATGCCTCCTATTGCCTTTCTCATTGACTTTGCTGCTGTGGAGTGTCTTCCCCTGAGTTTTCTTCCACCAATAACAGGGTGGAATAAAACTGAGTTTTCAGAGCCTTAATTGTGAAACACCAAGGTCTAAGAACCTCTGCTATATTGGTATCCTGGTGGGATGTGCTTAACTTCATGAAGCTCCTTTGCTAGCTTCCTCCTCATCTTTTGTCACTTTCCCACTAGCCTCCCACTGATTCCTGGGATCACCTCACAGACAAACTCCTCAGGTTCAAATCCTCTACTCAGGGTTTGCTTCTGGGAAAACTTGACCAAAACAACTCACTGGCCCAAGCACATTTCCTGAGTCTCCATTTTCTGCAGAGTAAAGCCCAAACTTCTTAGTGCTCAGACTGCAGTGGACAGCCCCAGCCACCCTTGAGATAACCCTGGGCCACAGACAGGTTAAGAACCTGTTTTTCTGTGTTAATTGTCTTCTGGGCCCCAGCTCAGACTCTCCTTCTTATCTCCTGCCTGAAATGTTCTGTAGCAGGGGGTTAGGAGCACAGGATCTTGAAGCAGAGAAGAGCGAGAGAAAAACCATAGTTTAGAGCTATATTTTACTCACCTGAAGTAAAACCCAAGCTGATACTGTGGAAATTAAATTATAGTTCAGTCTCATCTGCCCATTTCCAATTAGAGGTCAGGATAGACTCCACTGTGGAGCTTTGTATATAACTTAAGAAAAAGAAAACACAACAAATGAACAGACAAAGCCTTACTTTGCAATTTAATAAAATGGTCCCAGAAACAATGCCTCTCTGTGCAATGTTTCTGTAATACACAACAGCTGACAGGAGCTCACACTCTCACAAGGAAGCATTTTGTCATGCAAACGTACGTCTTTCACAAGTTCTTCTGCTTTTAGATTTCAGAATCTATTCAGGATACACACAAACAAAAATCGATCATTATGTTAAGACGTTAATTTGGGAGGAGTTCCACAGATGGTTTCTAATGTATGTTACTGAAGAGGTGCTTCTCACACACGCACATGGGACCTTTAAGTCACTGCCAGTTTCTGAGAGGAGGCCTATTGATATTTCAGATGCATCTTTCCCCACAGAAATGAAGCAAGGCCACCTTTTCCTTCCACTCCTGTGTTTTTCCTGCTCCTCCCCGCTTCTGTGGTTGTGCCCCCTGGAAGCACATTACTGAGGGGCTTGATCAGTCAGTTTGTCTGTGTTGTGTGGGGATTGCTGTGTATCCAGCACTGCTGAGACTAGAAATCCAGTGGCCTCCGTGCCACACGTTATCAGGGCACAGTCACTCAGACCTGTGCAGAGATGTAAAATTTCTTAAGGGCATGAGCGATGTTTTGACTCTTACTCTATTGTTGCAAGGACATCACAAGAAAATAAGGTGTCCTGTGCAAGCGTTAAGGCAAGACACAGGCTGACTATGTAATCGATGTGCTCCCTTTGCTATGGCCACACCAAAAGCTAGTTCTGCTGCTTGTTCCAGACCAAGATCCTTCTCTCCAGCTATCTGCAGACTCTTAAGAGCCTGGGGTTAGGGATGCGTTGGGTCACAAATAATGGGCTAGCTTTAAGAATGAGCACATTTGATATCTTACATATCAAGTAGCACAGAGGTCACTGGGCCCAGGGGCATGGAGCTGCGGCCACCCTTCATCATCCAGATGGGGCCTTCTCCACCTTCTGCTCCTTGGTGAGTTGGCATTGCCCGTCAGGCTAGTTCCACCTCATGATCATGCATCTTTCCAAAGAAGTCAGATTCCCTCTTCTCATGTCTTTCCTTTTAAGAGCAGATGCTTTTCTTGGAAGACTTCCCCTCACATCTCTTTGGCCCATGGTTAAAACCAATCTCTGAAAAGAATTGTGGTGGTGTGCTTCAGGGAGCAAGATGGCAGCTGAGTAACAGCTTCCTTGCAACTGGGTACAGTGAGACTGGGGAGAGAAGACTTCAAGTATCTTTGGCTGGTGGGATCAGCCCAGAAACATCCCTTTGGGGCCACAGGGAGACAGCGTGAGACTTCTGGATCCTCTGAGGAAGGCAAAAGCAGTGGAGATCTGGCAAGTGGTGGCATGTGTTCGTTCTGTCTAATCCTGCTGGCAGATGTAGGTACACAGCAGTGAGATTGCAAACTGGAAAGGCCTTTCCTGTGAGCTGGTTGGGTTTTTTTGGACTTGGCACTCAGTTGAACTACCTTGGGAGAACTTGGGCAAGAGTGCAGAGGTCTTTGAGTGTCGTCTAGGGCCCCAGACTGAGCCACCAAGCCAGATGGAGCTACCAGTGTTTGGTTGTGGGCTGTGTGGAGCCATTGTGGGAGAACTGCCCTGGCAAGCTCCACCCTCAGGGTTGCAGAGCAAGCATCAGGCAGGAGAGAGTAATCTAGAGACTGAGCAGCCTAAAGACGGGTACTGAGAAACCTTGCAGCCTTAGCCCTCAGGGGCATAGGGTGAGATGGGTTTTGGCACACTGGGTAAGTGGATAGCCACTTAAGGAGTGATCCTAGTGACAAGTGCTTTCTTGGGAAAGTTTCTGGCTTAGCCCAAGTTAGCAATTTAAAGTGCCTTCTTAGCAGGGTAAGGAGGATTTCGGCTCTACACCCTGCAGGGTTTGAGAAATCATTAGAGGCCTCCAGCCTCCATTTTGTACAGCCGTATCAGCATTGTGATTAACATATTATACCCCAGAAGATCACCTGTTGCCCAGACAATATTCAACAAGATATATATACTGCTTTGTTTTTGGTTTTGTGTTTTTTTGTTGTTGTTTTGTTTTTAATTTTAACATTTTCCTTAAAGATTTTTCTTTTCTTTTTTTCCTTTTATTTCTTCATTTTTCTAGTTTAAATATAATTTTCTATTGTTGCCTTTTTAAACAATTAGAACTTCATTTCTGCTAGTGTTTCTACTCCTGTTAATTGTCCCCCACCCAATTTTAATCCCATAAAGTTTTCAGTTTGCTTGTTTTGGTTTGATTTATTGCATTTTTGTCTTTCATCTCTACTTGGTGGAGGTGGGGTACTGTGTCCAAACAGGCTGGCAAAGAGCTGCTAACTAAGCACCCAACCCGGCACCCCCAGAGGTTGGGGGTTCTTAAGGTTGGGTCAAAGTACCCTACTGTACTATATTGCTCCCGTCCTCCTCTGTCTGTGCCTCTCTTCTTTTTGTCAATAGTTACTTCTACCCACCCCCCTCCTTTCTCCTTTTTCTTTCTTTTTTCCTTCTTGCTCTTCAATCTTCTCATTCTTCTGGCCCTGTACCAAAAGGACTTATTGAAACCCTAGTCCAGTGGCATAGCAACTTAAAGAGCAGGAGGAAATGAAAGGAAAATTAGGGCAAGGAAACAGATAAAAGAAATCACTCATGAGGAAGAATCAGCAGAAAAGTCCTGGCAACATGAAAAACCAGTCCAGAGCAACCCCCCAAGGGACTGTAAGGTAGTTACTGCAGAGAATTCTACCTATAACAAAATGTTAGAAATTGCAGAAAGGGAATTTAGAATACAATGAAAACAATCAAGGAAATGAAGGAAACAATGAAATTGCAGAAGGGGAATTTAGAAAACAATCAAGGAAATGAAGGAAACAATGAAGGAAAGTCCTGAAAAGTGGAAAATAACCAAAAGGAAATCCAAAACCAGAATTAATTAAGAGATGAATGCTATAAGGAATATAAAAAGGATATAGCAGAGCTGAGGGAACTGAAGCAGTCAATTAGGGAACTTAAAGATGCAGTAAAAAGTATCAACAACAGATTAGACCATGGAGAAGAAAGAATCTCAGAGCAAGAGGAAAAAACTCTTGAGATAACTCAGATAGTTAACGAGGCAGAAAAGAAGCGAGAGAAAGCAGAACATTCGCTAACAGAATTGTGGGACTCTATGAAGTGTTCAAACATATGAGTTATAGGTATCCCAGAGGGGAAGAAGAATGTCCCAGAGGAATGGAAGCCATACTAGAGAATATTATAAGTGAAAATTTCCCAAATATCACCAGAGATTCTGACACTCTCCTTTCAGAAGGATATCGGACCCCAGATCACCTCAACTCTAACCGAGCCTCCTAAGGACACATAGTGATGAACCTGTCCAAAGTCAAGACAAAAGCAAAGATTCTTCAAGCTGCCAGGAATAAGTGCCAGTAGACCTACAGGGGCAAATCCATCAGGGTAACTGCAGACTTCTCTAATGAAACTTTCCAAGCAAGAAGGCAATGGTCATCTACCTTTAATCTACTTAAATAGAACATTCTCCAGCCCCAAATTCTATATCCTGTGAAGCTAAGCTTTAAAATTGACAGAAAAATGAAATCATTTGCTGATATGCAAACATTGAGGAAATTTGCCATAACAAGACCAGTTCTACAGGAAATACTTCAACCTGTTCTACACACTGACCATCAAAATGGATCAACAGCAAAATAAGAACTCAGAAATTAAAGGACAGAACCTAACTTGCACAATGATGCAAAAGATAAAACTAAGCAATGGACTCTCACAAACTAAAATGAATAGAACAATACAAAATTTATCAATTATCTCAATAAATGTTAATGGCCTAAATTCTTCACTGAAGAGGCATACATTGGCTGACTGGATTGAAAAACACAAGCCATCCATTTGCTGGCTGCAGGAAACACACCTAGCTTCAAAAGACAAAACTCTGAGTGAAGGGTTGGAAGACATTTTTTTCAGGCAAACAGAATTCAGAAGAAAAGAGGAGTTACAATCTTATTTTCAGATACATGTGGATTTAAAGTGACTAAAGTCAAAAAAGACAAAGATGGTCACTTTATGTTGGTCAAGGGAAAAATACAACAAGAAGACATTTCAATTCTAAATATTTGTGCACCCAATTTAAATGCTCCTAGATTCTTGAAACAGACCTTACTCAGTCTGAGAAATATGATATCCTATAATACCATAATAATAGGGGACTTTAACACTCCTTTGCAGAGCTGGACAGATTCTCTAAGCAGAAATTAAACAAAGACATAAGAGACTTAAATGAGACCCTAGAACAATTATGCTTGATAGACACATATAGAACACTCCATCCCACAAATAAAGAATATACATTCTTCTCATCAGCCCATGGGACATTCTCAAAAATTGATCATATCCTAGGACATAAAACAAACCTCAGAATCAAAAGAATTGAAATTTTACCTTGTATTTTCTCAGACCACAAGGCACTAAATATGGAACTCAACTCCAACAAAAATGTTCAACCCCACACAAAGGCATAGAAATTAAACAACCTTCTTTTGAATGACAGTAGGCTGCAGGAAGAAATAAAACAGGAAATCATTAACTTCCTTGAGCATAACAACAATGAAGACACAAGCTGCCAAAACCTGTGGGATACTGCAAAAGCAGTTGTAAGAGAAAATTTATCGCTTTAGATGCCTATATTTGAAAAACAGAAAGAGAGCGCATCAACAAACTCACAAGCCACCTTATGGAATTGGAAAAAGAAGAATAATCTAAGCCTAAACTCAGGAGAAGAAAAGAAATATCCAAAATTAAATCAGAGATCAATGAAATTGAAAACAAAAGAATCATTCAGAAAATTAATGAAACAAGGAGTTGGTTTTTTGAAAAAAATAAATGAAATAGATAAACCTTTGGACAGACTAACTAGAAACAGAAAAGTAAAATCTCTAGTAACCTTAATCAGAAATGATAAAGGGGAAATTACAACTGATGCCACAGAGACACAAGAGATAATCTCTGAATACTACCAAAAACTCTATGCCCAGAAATTTGACAATGTAAAGGAAATGGATCAATATTTGGAGTAATACCCTGGCTCTAGACTTAGCCAAGAAGAAATAGAGCTCCTGAACAGACCAATTTCAAGCACTGAGATTAAAGAAATAATAAAAAATCTCTCAACAAAAAAATGTCCTCATCTGAATGGCTTCACACCAGAATTCTATCAAACCTTCAAGGAAGAGCTATTCCCATACTGCAGAAATTATTCCAAAAAATTGAGGAGGAAGGAATCTTTCCCAACATGTTCTATGAACCAAACATCACCCTGATACCAAAACCAGGAAAAGACCCAAATAAAAAGGAGAATTTCAGACCAATTTCACTCATGAATATAGTTGCAAAAATTCTCAACAAAATCCTAGCCAATAGATTACAGCTTATCATCAGAAAAGTCATACATCATGATCAAGTAAGTTTCATCTCACGGATGCAAGGCTGGTATAACATACGCAAGTCCATTATTGTTATCCACTGTATTAATAGATGCAAAAACAAAGACCATATGATCCTCTCAACAGATGCAGAAAAAAGCATTTGATAAATTCCAACATCCTTTTGTAATTAGAACACTAAAGAATATAGGCATACGTGGCACATTTCTGAAACTGATCAAAGCTATCTATGACAAACTCACAGATAATATTTTATTGAATGGAGTAAAACTGAAAGCTTTTCTTCTTAGAACTGGAACCACACAAAGTTGTCCTCTTTCACCATTACTATTCAACATAGTGCTGGAAGTTCCAGCCAATACAATTAGGCAACACAAGGAAAAAAAGGGCATCCCAATGTGAGCAGAGGAGGTCAAACTCTCCCTCTTTCCTGAAAATATGATCTTATACTTAGAGAACCCCAAAGACTCAACCACAAGACTCCTGGAAGTCATCAACAAATACAGTAATGTCTCAGGATACAAAATCAATGTTCACAAGTCAGTAGTCTTTGTATACACCAATAACAGTCAAGATGAGAGGCTAATTAAGGACACAACTTCCTTCTCCATAGCTTCAAAGAAAATGAAATACCTAGGAATATACCTAACAAAGGAGGTGAAGGACTTCTATAAAGAAAATTATGAAATCCTAAGAAAGAAAATAGCAGATGATATTAACAGATGGAAGAGCATATCATGCTCATGGCTGGAAAGAATCAACATTGTTAAAATGTCTATACTTCCCAAAGCAATCTTCCTATTCAATGCCATCCCTATTAAGATACTGACATCGCAGTTTCAAGATTTGGAAAAAATGATTCTGCATTTTATATGGAACCAGAAAAAAATCCGGTATTGCTAATGCAGTTTTTAATAATAAAAACAAAGCTGGGGGCATTACCATACCAGATTTTAGGCTGTACTACAAAGCCATAGTGGTCAAGATAGCATGGTACTGGCACAAAAATAGAGACATAGACATTTGGAATCGAATAGAAAATGAGGAAATGAAACTAACATCTTACAATCACCTAATCTTTGATAAACCAAACAAAAACATACTTTGGGGGAAAGATTCCCTATTCAATAAATGGTGCTTGGAGAACTGGATATCCACATGTAAAAGACTGAAACTAGACCACACGTTTCTCCGCTCACAAAAATTGATCCAAGATGGATAAAGGACTTAAATTTAAGGCATGAAACAATAAAAATCCTTAAAGAAAGCATAGGAAAAACAACGGAAGATATCAGCCTGGGGACAGACTTCATGAAGTCTGCCGTGGCAATTGCAACAACAACAAAAATAAACAAATGAGACTTAATTAAACTCAAAAGCTTCTGTACAGCGAAGGAGACAATAACCAAAGAAAATCGACAACCTACACAATGGGAAAGGATATTTACATATTTTGAATCAGACAAAAGCTTGATAATTAGGATCTATAGAGAACTCAAATTAATCCACATATCAATGGGCAAGAGACATGAATAGAACCTTCTCTAAAGAAGACAGATGAATGGCTAACATATGAAAAAATGCTCATCATCCCTAATTATTAGAGAAATGCAAATCAAAACCATCATGAGAGACCATCTAAACCCAGCAAGAATGGCTCATATCACAAAATCTCAAAACTGCAGATGCTGGCATGAAAGCGGAGAGACGGGAACACTTTTACACTGCTGATGGGACTGCAAACTGATACAACCTTTTTGGAAGGAAGTACGGAGAACTCTCAAAGAACTCAAGCTAGATCTCCCATTTGATCCTGTCATCCCATTACTGGGCATCTACCCAGAAGGAACAAAATCCTTTTATCATAAGGACACTTGCAGTAGACTGTTTATTGCAGCTCAATTTACAATCGCCAAAATGTGGAAAACAGCCTAAATGCCCATCAACCCAGGAATGGATTGACAAGCCATGGTATATGTACACTATGGAATACTATTCAGTCATTAAAAGAGATGGAGACTTTACATCCTTTGTATTTACCTGGATGGAAGTGGAACACATTATTCTTAGTAAAGCATCACAAGAATGGAGAAGCATTAATCTTACGTACTCAATTTTGATATGAGGACAATTAATGACAATTAATGACATGGTGGGGTTGGGGGAAGGGGAGAGCAGAGAGTGAAAGAAGGAGGGAGAGGTAGGGAAGGAAAAGCTGAGAGAGGGAAGGAGCGAGGAGGGTGGGGTCTTGGTATGTGCCACACCTTTTGGAGGAAGACACGATTGTAAGAGGGCCTTTACCTAACAAATGCAATCAGTGTAACCTGGTTTCTTGCACCCTCAATGAATCCCCAACAATAAATTAAAAAAAAAAAGAATAAACAAAAAAATTCATAAGATTATATACAAAAAATGAAATATAAGTCAATTTTGCTATATAATTAAAAATAATAACACGGCAAAGAGTAGCTTAAGTAACATTTTTCTTAAGGAAATATTAAAAAATGCACAAACATTGATACAAATCATAAGTAACAACTTGATAAAGGGCACAGATTTCTAAATTCTAAATACTCTTTGGGAATGGGAGGGGGGTTATTTAATATATTATTGCCAGGCATACTATAGCATAAGTTAAAAAAAAAAATCACTACAAGTGTAAAAAACTCAAGTAAAAAATTTGGGTAGTAAAAAGTTAACTTTTCCTATTAAAGAATTAAAAGACTTTCGAAAGAATGGAATACATAGCAGGCTAATGCACATTAATCCCTGGCAATTCAGGATACTGAGATTTTACCGTTAAGCTTACTTATAAATTCTAAGTATTAGAAAATAAGAAGGATATGAAGAAAAATATTTGCACAATAAGTCCAGTGTGGATAGTATATTCTCTTTTTGTAGTATCTCTTCATACTGATCTCTAAAAGGAGGTTTAGTGTATAATGGAAAGCACAACGGACCAGGAGTTCACATCACACAACCTTACTCCTTTTGAACATGTCATGGTCTTTTTTCCCCCACATATACTGTAGGCCATAATATCAAAAAAGATCCTGCTATTTCCCATCTCAGTGATCTGCTCAAAAGACTCCATGAAAAATTTCTACTGATAATCCTGAAAACTAAAATTAACACGAAGAGTTGTCCAAACAATATGCACAACAGTCAAACTATTCCTAAGGCATCAAAGCAATTAGCACAACACTTTGTGCAACTCATGATCCATATAAAAAGGTGGAGGGAAGTAGAGGACACCCATCACTTCAAGATAAAAATATTTACTTCCAGAGATAACTGAAGTGACATGAATTATTCATGCAAATAAATTCCAAACATTTAAATGTTTTAAAAAAGACTGCTAAGCTTGAGCTCACTGATTCAAGACCAGCCTGAGCAAAAAGCGAGACCCCAGTCTCTACTAAAAAATAGAAAAACTGAGGCAAGAAGATCTCTTGAGCCCAAGAGTTGGAGGTTGCTGTGAGCTATAATGACATTGCACTCTACCCCAAGGCAACAGCTTGAGAGTTTGTTTCAAAAAATAAATAAATAAATAAAAATAAAAAAGACTGCTAAGACACGAGAAGAAAAAAGATGTATTTAAATGATTGAAAGGCTTTCTAATTATGACAAAGAAAAAAAATAACAAAAGTAACTAATAATTCTGACTATGTAAAAAAATCACATAATACATATAATTAAATTTCATACTGGTAAAATTATTGTAATAAATAAAATAAGGTCAAAAATATTAACTTTGAAAAAGCTTACATGTTAAAATGAAACTAGCTGAGCATAGTGGCTCATACCTATATTCCCAGCCACTTGAAAGGCTGAGGTAAGGCAAATTACTTTAGCCTGAGCAACATTAAAAGACCCTGTTTCTACAAAAAGTATGAAAAAACTAGCTGTGCTTGGTGGTGGCACATACTTGTAGGCTCAGCTATTAGGGAGGCTGAGACAGGGGTCTGAGGCTGCAATGAGGTATGATTGTGCCACTGTACTCCTGCCTGGGTGATGGCTGAGCAAGACCTCTCTTAAAAAAGAAAACGGATCTGATGTACAACATTGTGCTTATTAACAAGGTAGATCTTCCTCCAACCTCCACCAGAGGCTCCAATTGCCAAAAAGGCTGGACAACTGCTGAGGAGACACCTGTGCCTTGGTGTCTCCTTCACTTCACACTTAGGACTAAATGTGGAACCCCCATCTCTTATGCCTAGGTCAATTTCTTGTGAACTTCCTAGGCCTTAATTCCATGAAAGGACTGTATCCATTCATTGATACATTCATTCACCTTGCCCCTGGCGGAAGGAACTGTATTCATTCGTTTCCTGGCCAAGGAACCCATACACCTGTATATACCCTGAGACTAAAGGCCTAAAGGAGGAGATGGGGAAAGACTGGGAGAGAAACGGAAAGAGCTTCTCTCTCCCCACTAGAATTCTCTCCCTCTACCAGGAGCCTTAA
>CAUYON010031700.1:0-26168 GCA_963573935.1 Arctocebus calabarensis
CCCCTCCCCTCCCTTTCCCCTTTCCCTGTATTCCTATGCTATAATTGGGTTTTAGCCTTCATATGAAAGCTATAAATTAGCTTCATATTAGGGCTGAGTATATTGGATACTTTTTCTTCCATTCTTGAGATACTTTGCTAAGAAGAACATGTTCCAGCTCCATCCATGTAAACAAGGTTTCTGTTTTATTATCAGAAAGGAACCTTGTTACGTTAACCACAACAGGTGGACTAAAATGAAAAGATTTATTTTTAGATTGTCGATTTCTCTGAAAGTGATTTAAGAACAACTCTGACACAACTGGTCAGACTTCATAATTAAAGATGAATCCTCTTTCATCTTTGATAATATTTTGAAATGTACATCAGAAAATCTTCTAAGGTACTTAAAACTTTGAAAGACTAGCTGCTGTCACTTGAAAGGTAGGGTGACAGCTGAGACAGAACCTAAGGTTTTCATCTGGGCAACATACCTGAGAGGGATATACTGAGCAGAGGCCTGTATCCTGCACTTTACCAAGTCTTGCTCATCAGGAATCAGGCAAGGAGAGGCACGTTCTCCCTCCTGTTATCTTTGGTAGACTCCCTCATTAAAAGGACCTAGAAACCATCTATCACAACTTCCATCACAAGATAATTTGACCACTTGCTGTCAACTGCCAAGCTGGTACATGTTTAAAAGAAATACCAAGTTTTGCTTTCAGATCCAAGGTCTCAAAGCTGAGTATTTTCTCTTGCTAATACCACTGCTGCTGTGATAGTAGCAAAGCATACATTTTAAGCTGATTCACATTGTTTACAGTTACCAAATGCAAAATTTAAAAAACTAAATAACAATGATATTTTTACCTATAGTATCATCCTTTTCATCTCATGGAACACTGGCATATCATCAAAGGAAATGAAATTAACATTTACTGAGTAAATGAAAAGTAAAGTAAAATGAACTTGTTTCTGAAATGGGAAATGGGGACCAAGTGAAGGTACCAATTTAAATGAAGGCGATTTTATTGCCACTCTATTATTTTTTTAAAAAAATAAGACTAACAACACGATTTACTTTTTTCCCACAATCTGATATGTCGATCTTTATTTGGTTAAAACAACAAATGTTCACATATTTTTTTTTATAATTTTATTGAATCATAATTGTGTACATTGGTGCAATCGTAGGGCACAATGTGCTTCATATACATTCAGAAATATTTTTATTCTACTGTTACAGATAGCCTTCATGGCATTTTCTTGATCACTATATAAAGACATTGATACTCTACCTTTAATAAGTTTCACCAGTACCCTGCTAAGATGCACCGTAGGTGTGTTCCCACTACACCATGCAATTTAGCTAAATTTTTATTGACTGGGAAGCAATTACATTAAAAAAATCGATGAGTAGATAAACAGATGGGTAGGTAGACAGATATATATATAGACAGATGTACCCAGACAGATAATAGATACTAGACAGATAGATGACAGATTGACACTTAACACTAAAATTAACATAGCTGGCAAAGTATCTTTCTGCTTTACTTTTACAATTCTTTCTTTGAATAACAGCCAGAATTTGTAGAGCTAGATGTTGTGTTAAATGACCCGGGTGACTTCTTATTTTGCTACGACTTTCTCACACTATGGTAAGTGCAAAGTCAGAAATAGTCTCAGGGAAGTAAATAATCCCCTTAGCAATGTGCTTAAAACACCTTTGGTGCAGTAGGAATAACTTTCTTTGAGGGGTTATTTTAGAGTCAGGTTCTAAAAGATGCTTATTCCATTGCTAGGTGAAGGGTCATAAAGATGAACTAGACGGAAGGGAGAACAGAAGCAAACACGCAGAGTTTGGAAACCCAAGGTGAATACAGAAAAATAGAGAAGGATTGGTGTTCCTCCAGCAAAAAGCTAGAAAAAGGAGTAATTAATAAGTTAAATTCATTATAGGCATTTGAATTATAGTTAACAATTTCACATTATAGGTGAGTAATTCCCAATTAGGGAGTATTTTGCCCGCTGTGGGACATTTGGTAATTCTGGAGACAATTTCATTGCCACACCTTGAGTTGGTAACTGTGCATAGAATATAAACAGCCATTACATGCACAGAATAGCTCACACAACAAAGTATTCTCTGACCCAAAATGTCAACATTATCAAGATAGAGAAAACCTGTTGTAATTTCATGAATATTTATTAGAAAGTTTTAAAACATGAAAGGAACTACTCAAACATACCCATTGGATAGCTTATGATGATAGCTATAGTATTACATGAGATATAGTTTAAAACACTCAGTATGATATTTCTCAGACTGTATTATGTTTTACAGGTAAAGTAACATATACTTTCAATCCTTGTTTGACTTTGGGGAAAATTGTGGTATTTCCATTAGTGAATAATGCGTTGTACAATAATACTTATAAAATTGAAACTGCAGCCTATAACTTAAATGGTTAAGGATTAATTTTTATTCCCTCTGTTACCATCTCTTTTGCTGTTTAATTGCACTTCTCCACAGAATATTTACTTTTTAATTATAAAGGTTGAGAGAACATTAATTTGGTATTGGCTCAAGGAAAAGATGTCAATTAAATTTCTCATGAGTTTCAGTTTGATCTAATTTATTTTCCCTTTTTACCACTAACAATAAACAATATTTGAGAGATGAACTGTACTAATAATAGGTTAAATATTACAGTGATCTTCCATTAATCAATCCAAACATGAAATACCAATACATTTGGAGTCTAAATAGACAATATTTTCTCAATTAAAACTGTAAGCTTAAAAGAAAGAATATTATTATTGGAGGAAAAATACATCAATTGAATTTATGAAATAGGTCTAAAAGTTAAAGAAACACCAGTGATTTTGAAGAATTTAATCAAGTAATCTACTGTCACAAACATTTACAAGCATCTGAATTTTGGTTCTTCATCATGAATACAATCAGATTTAGAAGATACATTCAAAATAAGGTTAAACTATAATTTCAAATATATAATTTAGAGCTTCAACACCACACTGTCCATACTAACACATTTCTATCCCTCATCTACTTTAAAATATAGAGTATTCATATGTCAAATGCTATTTTTGATTTATATTCAAATCCAAGTGTATGTACATTTATCAAAGTATAATAAAACCTGAAAAACAAATGGGAAACAATGGCTATTTAAATTATTATTTGTCATTAAAAATGTGTTAAGTAAGCATTTTAAGATAAATGAAAATTCTTAAATTTGATTAGAATTGCATTATATCAATAGAACAATTGAGGAATCCTGATAATTCTTACAAAATCAAATCTTTTTATGCATGAAGATATATAATCTTTACACGACTAAAATTTCTTTAACCGCTCTCTGAAAAATCATGTAAATGACTACCAATTTAGAAGATTTATAAAATTTATTAAGCATTTTGCTCAGTAAGTAGAAAAATTTTAATGTCTGTCACCACTACTATTCAACACAGTTCTGGAAGTTCTTGCTCATGCAATCAGGCAAGAAAAAGTTATGTAGGGATCCACATGAGGATAGCAGAGGGCAAACTCTCACTCTATGCTGATGTTATGATCTTATACTTAGAAAACCCGGAGACTGAACCACAAGACTTCTGGAAGTGATCAGGAAATACACTAACATCTGAAAGCATGAAATCAATGTCCACAAATCAGTAGCCTTTGTACACACCAATAACAACCAAATGAAGAAGTTATTCAAAGACACAATTCCCTTCACAGTAGCTTCCAAGAGTATGAAATACCTGGGAATGTATCTAAGAAAAGAGATGAAGGACTTCTACAAAAGAATTATGAAAGTCTAGAAAAAGAAATAGCAGAAGATATCAACAAATGGAAGGACGTACCATGCTCTTGGCCAGGAAGAATCAACATTGTTAAAATGTCTATACTACCCAAAGCAATCTACAGATTTATTGCAATCCCCATTGAAATACCAACATCATACTTTGAAGAACACCCCCCCCCATAGTTCATTTTATAGTTTATGCTTTTATAGTTCATTTTGTGTGGAACTATAAAAAAAAAACAGATAAACAAGACAATTTTTAGTAACAAAAAAAAGTCTTCACACTGCCATGCTTTAGGCAATATTACAGGTCCACAGTGATCAAAATAGCGTGACATTGGCACAACAATAAAGACATAGCCGCTTGGAACCAGACAAAAAAACAAGAGATAAAACACCTATTAGCTCACTGGTATATGATAAACCCAACACAAGCATATACAGAGGGAAAGAGTCCCTATTCTATAAATGGTGCTGGAAGAACTGAATAACCGCATGTAAAAGACTGAAAATCGGACCTACACCTTTTACCACTTGCAAAAATTGAGTAAAAAGATGGAAAAAAGATTTAAATCTAAGACATGAAACAAAATCTTAGAAGAAAGTGTGGGGAAACTTTTGGGGATGCCATACAGGGAAAGATGCTGGGGTCCTTCCCTGGGGGTAGGGTCCATTAACACTTGTGGATCTGGTTTGGTCTGATGACTAACTGAAGAAATATAAAGTTAGAAATGATGAGAAAGAAAGAGACAAGACATAAAGAATAGAATTTTCAAAGGTGGGAACACAGGGGACCACCACCCACATGTGGGGACTGGCAGTGGCCCCGAGTGTCAGTTTCACTCAGCTTTTTTTTTTTCTCTGAGACAGAGCCTCAAGCTCTCACCCTGGGGAGAGTGCCATGGCATCACAGCTCACAGCAACCTCCAATTCCTGGGCTCAAGCGAGTCTCTTGCCTCTGCCTCCCAAGTAGCTGGGGCTACAGGTGCCCGCCACAACGCCTGGCCATTTTTTGGTTGCAGCCGTCATTGTTTGGCAGGCCTGGGCTGGATTCGAACCCGCCAGCTCAGGTGAATGTGGCTGATGCCTTAGCCTGTTAAGCCACAGTTGCCGAGCCTCACTCAGCTTTTATTGAAGGCTATTTGCTCATTAGCCCAAAGGGTAAGCTGAGGAAGAGAACAAAGATGCCACAAGTTTCTCAGAGTGAGCACATCAGCTCCTATTGTTTCTATAATCATTAACTATAAGGGTCTCAGCAGTCTTGAGAAATCCAGAACCTGAGCCTTGTGTGGGAGCAGTCTCCTATTTGAGGTCATCATACAGATTCCTAGGGAGGTATTAAACTCCACTAGCTCTCTGTGGAGTAAAACACCACTGGCGTCAATCTCCTCTGAAGAATCAGTGGGAGAGAGGAATTTTCCTCTCATCACCACCACAGAGGTTCTTCCTCTGCAATAAGGGATCTAAGCCCTCTTGCCCATGTTTCAGGCTCAAGCTGTTCCCTTGATCTTTGCCCCAGCCAAATACAAATCTCCACAATGGGCATTTGCTTTGTCTGTTTACTGGGCAGGAAACAGCTTAGTTAATGTACTTTTCCAGGCCTTGTCATAGCATCTTCTGTGGCCATTGTTTTTTCCAGAGCGTTTACAGATCCAGCATGGATGTTTGTGAGCTGTATCTCCAATAGGCCAGAGTTCTAGAAAAGCAGGAAACTTGCTCAGATAAGAAATTTAGCAGTAGCTGGTTTAATTTTAAACTAGGTAACTTTCCTTTGTTCCAGCTTACTTTATTATTTTTCCAGGGGTGTTTTCCCTTGCCAAGAATGGGGTCTTCAGTCCCCATTCTACCTACAAAAGAAGACTTCATAGGAAATTGCAAAAAACAACAAAAATAAACAAATGGAACTCAATTAAACTGAAAAGCTCTACAGTTAAGGATACAACAATCAAAGCAAACAGACAACCTTCAGAATTGGAAAATATATTTGCATGTTATGAATCTGACAAAGATTTGAATGCTAAGATCTATAAAGAGCTCAAATAAATTAACAAAAAAAGGGCAAACAGTCCCATTTGTCACTGGGCAAGAAACATGAACAGACCCTTCTCTAAGGAAGACAGATGAATGGCTAACAAACATATGAAAAAATACTCATCATCCTTAATCATCAGAGAAATGCAAATCAAAACCATGCTGAGATATCATCTACCCTCAGTAAGATTATCCCGCCTCACAAAGTCCCATAGTTGCTGTTGCTGGTGCGGATGTGGAGAGTGGGAAACACTTTTATACTGTTGGTGGGACTGGAAACTAATACAACCTCTTTGGAAATAAGTATGAAAAATCCTCAAAGAGCTCAAATTAGACCTACCATTTGACTCCACAATCCCACTACCAGGCATCCACACAGAAGAAAAAAAAGTCCTTTTATCATAAAGACATTTGTACTAGATTGTATAGAGCATTATAAACAATTTACAATTGCCAAGGTGTGGAACCAACCTAAATGTCCATCAACTTTAGGAATGGATTAACAAACTGTATTATATGTATACCATAGAATACTGTTCTGCCATAAAAATATGGTGACTTCACATCTTTTGTATTAACCTGGAGAGAGCTGAAATACATTCTTCTTGTAAAATATCACAAGAATGGAAAACCAAATGTCCAATGTACTCAACACTCGTAAGGAGCCAGTAAACATTCTAATTCACACCCACATAGGAGAAAAACTCCAATTCTAGTTGAGAGAAGGGGGAACCAGGGAGCAGGGAGAAGGGAGGAGGGGAGGTTAATTTTGTCCCAATTAGTGAGTACATTGTAGGGGTGTATAAGCCACCTATTCAGTGTGGGACACAACTACAGGAGAGATGATTCTACTTAACAAATTCAGATATTGTGACCTGGTTGTTTGGATCCTCACCAAAAAAAAAAAGATCGTTTTTATTGGTGAAGGTTCACTCATTGTTAAACAAAGTGAGTGGAACCAATCACAGAAAAAGCTGAGTTCAACCTGGATTGCAGTTTTGACTTTCTCCTTATTTCTGATGTATGACTCTCCATACAGTTTTCATTTTGAAATTGGCATGTCACACCGTTGAGAGAATGGAAACATTTGCAGTGATCTTTAGAGGTTCCAGCTACTAAAATATTTGCTGGTTTCTTCATTCCATGAAGGGGGTACCTAGCTGGGCATCAAGCCTGACATTATAGTCAAATTCCTCAAAAGAAGTTGGAGGAACTTAATAATTTTAGTATGACTTTGCCAGGACTGTCATCTGTTACATGTCTTCTCCAAGACTTTCCTTTAAGTAGGCCTTTGTCTTCTGAGCACGATGGAAATCCTGATTTCCTTTTCTGAGGTTTTTACTTCATTTATTGAGCCTCTTGTCCAGCATTGCTATGGAAGGCAGCATCTGTCTTGAGAGAGATACCAGCCATGTGGAGACCCTTGTGTTATCTAATTGTGGCATTCTACCTCATGTTACTGCCCAAAGTTCTTCCTGCTAATTACTTATCCCCAAGCAGTTACCCTCTGCCTGTGCCTATCCTGAATTCCCAGGTTCTCGTCTGCACATAGTTGATAGGTAACACCAGTAACAGTTGCAAATTTTCATGTCATCTATGCAAGTTTCTTCTCTTTCTAGACTCCTAAACACTTTGCTACTGAATGTTTACAAAGCTTTGAAAATATGACTTAATGTTTTTTAATAAATTGTATGATTTTTATTCATTTGTTTAATTTCATTTGTTTATTTGTTTTAAATGTTGTTATTCTTATGTTTATTTTGTTCATGGAAAATTTGTTTGTTTTAAACATTGTTATTTTTATGTTATTTTGTTCATGGAAAATCCTACCCAGAGAAGTCAGGCAAGAGAAGAAAATTAATGGCATGCAAATGGGGGAAAGAGGAGATCAAACTATCACTCTTAGCTGACAATATGATTTTATATCTAGAAAACTCCAAATAGTCCAAGAGACTCCTGCGATTGATAATGAATTCAGCAAAGTCATAGGTTACAAAATCAACATACACAAATAAGTAGCATTTATATACACCAACAACAGTACAGCCAAGAATCAAGGCACAGACTCAATGTCTTTCACAATGCTACAAATAAAATAAAATAAAAATAAAATTTCTAGCAATATATTTAACCAAGGAAGTGAAAGATCTCTATAATCTTTAATCATAACTATGATTATGGAGGAATGAAACTGCAGATGATGTAAACAAATGGAAAAGCATATCATGTTCATGGACTGGAAAAATCAGCACTGTCCATATGTCCATACCACTCAAAGTGATTTATAGATTCAAAGTAATTCCCATGAAAATACAAACATAATTTTTAGCAGATCTAGAAAAAATAAGTCTATGTTTCATCTGGAACCAGAAAATAGCCTTAAGTAGGCTATTACCTTAAGCAAAAGGAAGAAATCTGAAGGCATCACTTTGTCAGACTTTCTAGTATACTATAAGGCTACAGTAACCAGGAACCAAAACAGCTCATCATATTGGCACAAAAATAGACACTCAGACCAATGGAAGGGAAGGGAGAACCCATATGAAAAAACAACTACATATTGTCTCTCATCTGATCTCTGACAAAGTAGACAGCACTATACACTTGAGAAAAGAATCCCTGTTCCTGATGGTGCCCGTAGTTCAGTGGGTAGGGCAGCAGCTAGTGGATTTGAACCTGGCCCAGGGCCAGCTAAACAATAATGACAGTTGCCAGGCATTGTAGGGAGCACCTGTAGTCCCACCTGCTTGGGAGGCTGAGGGAAGAGAATCACTTGAGCCCAAGAGTTTGAGGTTGCTGTGAACTGTGACTCCACGGAACTCTACCCAGGGAGACAGCTTGAGACTCTGTCTCAAAAAATAAAGAATTCCTGTTCCATAAATGGTGCGGGGAAAATTGGATGGCCACGTGTAGAAGACTGATAAAGCATCCTTATTTACAGACATTACATGAGGTGTGAAAGGCCACAGAGCCAAAATTCTACCTACATCAGGTGAGCTGATTTAAGTCTTATTAAGTATTATTGAGACACTATATTAATTGTGTTATATGTCAGAGTGAATTTTTCTCCTTAACATTATAATCACTTAATTACAATTTGAAATATTTGTCTTAGGAAAAGTTTTAAACCAATTAAAAAAACATGAAAGTATTTTCTATCTATCACCAAACATAACCGATCAGTCCAGATAAAATGTTCCTGAGAGTTTACAGTAATGTTTTCAATACAAAGTCTCAGACCTTTTATCAAACCATTTTTGGGTTCATTCACTAAGCACTGACACTGAGATTTGCAAGGAGAGAGAGAGAGAGAGTTTTAAGATCTGAATTCTCTGATGGCTTATAAGTGTTTTTAAAGGCAAGAGTATGTTTTATTTTTTTAATTAATTAATTATGTTTCAAATGTTACAAGGGTAGAAACGTTTTTGTTACATGCATTACTGTCTTATAGTTTGAGTCAGGCTATACTCATGTCCATCCCCCAGACAGTGTGCATTGTACGCATTAAATGTGAATTTACCCATCCCCCACCACCTTCTGCCTGCTTGATTTCCCTTTACTTTTATTGCCATATGAATACCTGCATGTCAATCATAGATCCAATTTTTTTTCTTCTAATTACTTTTAGCTTTTTCTTTTCCTGACAACTTTAGGCTTGTATTGCTTTTGTCTCTCTACATTATTAAGGGAAATTTGTAGGTTAATGAAACATAATATTTTCATCTTCAGTTTTAATTTGTTAAAAATGAGTTTTTCATTAGTGAATTCATCAATAATTTGTACAAATTGTGTGATTTTTTAAAAGAAAAAACTGATTGAATAAAGTTGATTAAAAGAGAAAAATATTTTGCCACCCTAAGTTTCCCACCAGGACTTATGGTAAATAGTTACCTTGACTTCCTGAGGGAAAAGAAGTTAAGCATAAGAATAGTAATAATAATAAAAGATGTAGTTGTATACTCCATGTCTATTCAGGGGTTAATTATAATTATTTACATTTTAAAAATGGAAATTGGCTCAGTGCCTGTGGCTCAACAGGTGCCAGCCATGTACACCTGAGCTTGTGGGTTGGAATCCAGCCTGGGCCTGCCAAACAACAATGGTGGCTGCAACCAAAAAATGGCTGGGCGTTGTGGCAGGCGCCTATAGTCCCAGCTACTTGGGAGGCGGAGGCAGGCGACTCACTTGAGCCCAGGAATTGGAGGTTTTGGTGAGCTGTGATGCCATGGCACTCCATCCAGGGTGACAGCTTGAGGCTCTGTCTCAAAAAAACAAAATGGAAATTAATTTTTAGTGGGCTATAGAAGTAATTATCTAATGCCACTATGGTACTAGTGAATTATACAAGAAGAATTAAAATTCAGCATTTATATACTAAAGGATGTGCTCTCATATGAGCTTCTAAGCAGACATGGTTTAGCTTTTTGTAAGCTTGTTTCTGGAATATTTTAAGCATTGGCTACACATTCAGTTGACAGGGGTATTACAATAAAGAATATATGTGTTGTCATGTGTTTGATTTATGTCCCTTTATATATATTATATGTACAGTATGGTCCCTACTATTTTTGAGCTTCTATGACTTTTATGATATGAAAATATGTGTGCATATTTTAATAGGCTCATTAATAAGATTCCCTTTCTGTGATATATTTTATGCAATATTGAAAACCATAATGTGGTAGTCTGGATAATGCTCCCTGTCTAATAATGCTTATGCTCTACACCCAAGAAGCTGTAAATAGGTTTACCTTACATAGAAATAGAATATTTCAGAAGTGATTCAGTTAATTATATGGACAGGGGGAGGGTATCCAGGATAATCCAGGTGGAACCAACAATATCACAAGGGTTCTGCTATAAGGGGGGCAGCCATCTCAGAGTCAGAAGTTTGGAATGATGTGAAGAAGATGCCATCCTTTAAGAAATGCAGATAAACTCTGAAAACTTCAGAGAGTAGGGAAATAGATTCTCCCCTGAAGTGTCTAGAAGGAATTCAGCCCTGCTATTTTCACAGACTTATTTATTTATTTATTTATTTATTTATTTATTTATTGAGACAGAGCCTCAAGCTGTGACCCTGGATAGAGTGCTGTGGCATCACAGCTCACAGCAACCTCCAATTCCTGGGCTCAAGCGAGTCTCCTGCCTTCACCTCCCAAGTAGCTGGAACCACAGGCACCCGCCACAACACCCAGACATTTTTTTTTTTGGTTGCAGCTGTCATTGTTGTTTGGCGGGCCCCAGGCTGGATTTGAACCCGCCATCTCAGGTGTACGTGGCTGGCGCCTTAGCCCGTTGAGCCACAGGCGCCAAGCCTATTTTCACAGACTTATGACCTTCAGAGCTCCGAAAGAAGAAATGTGTGTTGCTTTAAGTACTAAATCTGCGGTAAGATTTTGTAGCAGCAATAGGAAACAAATATACAAGTTAGGTCATAGACAACTTTCTTTGTCAATGTTTTGAGGTAGTTCATCTGATTTGCACTATTTCTAGACCTGAGGATATTGAAAAGGAGTTGTATAACTATAAAATAATATTTGAAATGTGAATTGCAATGATATGTCTTGTAAATTGTTGCTACTACTATTCTCTTTTCACTACAATTATAGCAGTTACTACCCTAACAGTAGTTCAAAATCTACTCTGGAGAGTTATACAGATAGTCTGGAATTGAGGCGGAGAGAGAGAAAGAGAGATTTCCATCCTCATTTAGTTGTTTGAATGAATAATTGTAGCCTATGATGTCTGCCTCCTCCATCTTCAGCATTTTACACACTCTTCCCACTCTATTAGAAACAGAAGGCCAAGACCTAATGGAGGCCTAAGAGGAAATGGTGCATTCTCACTTCTCATTTAATCCAAGTAATTGGTTACCACTGCTTAATTTGCAGAACTCTGATTATAATCTTACAATTTGGTGCGTTAAATGAGCTTGAACAGCAGATGGCTAACTTCAAGTTTTTGTTTTTTTTTTAAATGAGACTCAAGTACTTTTAATTATATAAACTTGTAAAAGGTAAATATCAAATTCAAATGTAATAGAAAATAAAGCATATGTATACTGAGAGAATTTTCAAATGAAGAGGGATGGAAAATAAAGTATTCATGATAACTTGAAATATTATTTACTAAATAATAAGGAGAATCAATTTAGAACAGATTTAGTAGAAACCCTTCATAAATATTATTCCTTTTTTAAATTAACTTATCTACTCAGGAAACTCGGGAGTCAATTATTACCCAGGTAGTGTGTTAGTCACTAAAAATATAAAGATGAAGCAGCCTTTGATCTTAAGAACCTCACCACCACGTCGAGAAGATAGACATTGTTCAATACAATTGGTTCAAGTACAGAAGTGTACACAAGTTGCAGTTACACGTGATGGTTGGAAGAGGGAAAAGTGGATCTTAGCTTAAAGACTGTGGAGATATCTGAACTTATAGTAAGTTTTCTAAAAATAGTACATGGAAGCACCCAAGTTATCTTTACTCTATAAAAAATAGTAGTGACTAATTTTAAAACATGATGTGAGGTGAATATAAAACTATAACTTATCAATATGCTAAGCTATCAAATTTTGGTGAAATAGTCACAAAGCTCAATCAATGTAATATTTGAGATTAAAAAGTCTTTGATTGTATGTAACATTCCAAGCATGCCATTTGTACCTACCAAAAAACTTGTACACAATTTTTATTTGTCTGGATTCAAGCTATTAATTGTAACATAAAATTTTTGTAAGAATATCTCTATAATTTCTTAATTTATCTGATTCTTTCAAACTGTACTTATGTTCCCTTGAAGTTTTTTTTTTTTTTAATTTTGCTGGGAGTACTAGAACAAGGCCGTTAGAATACAGAAAAGAAAAGAAAAGGCTTCATCTATTGCTAGCAAGAAGATCAGTTTGCAAGAGAGGATACATTCTCTTTTGCCAACTATAAATTTTATAGGAAAAATATGCTCAATCTGACCATGAGAAAAATGGTGATAAGAAACAGAAATGTGGGATAAGACAGGGGCCAGACCACATTAGTTCACAGTTCCCTGTTTACAGAAGCAGATGGTATAAAAGTAATCTGGCCTACAGGACTACCTCTTTCATTGCTGACTTCATCAAGGAAAACTGACAGTACAATTGAGGAGAATACATTTTTAACAAGATAATCAGGTATTATAAATCCATTACTTTTTGTAGGCCTGCAACTTTCTGTTATGTAATGGCTACTTAAGATCTTTAAATATTTTCATCAAGATAATTATTTATGAATTAACTTCTAATTTATATTTTTGAAAATAAGAATAGTTATAAGTTATAAGTTATATAAGAATAGTTATATAGTTAATTTCTATATAGTTATAGAAATTAAGTGGGATCTCAACTCATATTTGTTTGGTGAGTATTTATTGTAAATCCCTAATTCAGATTCCATGACTGATGTGCAGGTAAAACCAAGCACTGAAACTCCAGTGCTTGGAGTCAGAGAAAGGTTTATTTGATTTGGCCAAAGCAAAAAGAGAGAACAAATTACTCAGGTCTGTCTTGTCATACACATGATGTAGGGAGGTCTTATGCAGGAGGTTAGGCATGGGCTTCCAGGGGAACAAGTGCTTCCTCATCCTCAAGTGACATCTTGAGTAAAAAGACTTCTGAGCATCAGTAGCTCATTCCCTCACTGGCACTATTTCCTCTGCAAAACAGACTTACACAATTTTTTTGTGACTCTGGAGTTGTCTCTTACTGCTTGACAAAGAAATAATGCGTCTGAAGTGAATAGTGAGAACAGGAGTATTGGGCAGGAAGCAAGCAGTTAATGTGTGAAAACAACCAAGGTCATGGTCAAATTTTACATTATTTCAGTCATAAAAAAAATACCAGGGTGCTAAAATCTCAAGGGGCCTAGGGACGTATTTGGCTAGGAAAAAGTGTTAGTATTTAACTGAAATTATAAAAAATGAATGTTGTATTTATTCATAATACTACTAATTAAACATTGAAACACTTCACATTTTGAATAGAAATTTCTTTAAGACAAATGCTAGCATTCAAAATAAGTTTCATTTTGTTGAAAATAAACAATGTCTAGCAGGGGTGGGAAATCTGATTTCAAGATTATTCTTTTTTTAAGCACCAAAGAAGGCAAGAAAAGCTTTAACTTTCACTGTTGCAACCCTTTTAGTGAAAGGCTTTGTTCTGTAAAATTTAGATTCAGTCAAAAGGCTGTACTTAAGGACGAAGCAGGTCACATTGTACCTTAAGGCTTCAGGTTCCCCACCCATGAAAGGTTAATATTACTGGGAAGAGACGTTGCATTAATATTTTCTTTATATATGTTGAACATCACCAATTCCTGATATCCTAATTTTGGAAGTATATTAGATTATGGACTGATTTGGTATTTTTCTTTCCCGCAGTTAGTTTTTAGAATTATCAAGAGATTGTATCTCAGAAACAAGTTAGAGCTAGTTTAGAGCTTTATATACAGTAGTGCGTACAACCTGAATCTGTGAGCTTTCTTTAAGTTTCAAAGTTTGCCCGTCTTTGAGAAGTTAGGGATTCTAGCCTTGAGACAATGTAATTCAAGGAGTCATCTCTTGGTTGTATGAAAAGCATCCCAAAAGGGACTAAGGGACTATGGATTTAAAAATACAGAACCAATTTTCTTCCAGCAATAACTTTGAGGTTAGAGCCATTAAGCAAATGGCTCTGGTGCTGATCTCCCGGTAAGGTGAGCATCATTTCTTGGTCACCTAAGGAAGTACGAGGATTAGTGGATGTCACCAATACATTTCATTTATTGCCATTTAAAATTATTTTTTGGGTATGGCTATTAAATATGAAGATTTGTTTTATATTCATTTATCCTCATGTCTCTCTCCTTGATTAAGAGTATCAATAATTCTCATTGTGTTGTGCCTTAGCATGTTCTATTTACATAAAAACCTGAGAATCATGACACCAGGGAGCAGTGCACTCTACGGACTATTTCTTATTTGACCCTCATTCTGTAGAAAGGGGAAAGAATCTTTAATACCTTGGATGAACAGAAGAAAGAAGGAAATCAAAGCATGTTTTACTACCTACTATGTGAAAAACACCACACTTGACATTTTCAAATATTTATGGCATGAAACAATTTTCTCAACACCTTTCAGAGATAATTACTATCATTTCACAGAGAGGTACACTGACTCTCAGGAAGCTTACGTAATGCTTAAGGTTACACATCTTGTAAGTGAAACAACAGAATGTGTGTAAATTAATTTCAAACACTATGCCTCCTACGGCATGGGCTGACCAAGAGTTCTATCAAATTTAATTGATCACAGACCCACCAAATCTTGCTTCCATCAAAAAAAAAAGCCTAAATATTTCTATTCATCAATTATTTACAATGTATATGGTTGCTATTTTTTAATCTAGAATATAAATGAAGATTAATGAATTGGTTCAGTTTGTATTAGCAAATAAAGGTATGTTGCTGGTGTTTCGTAATCATTATTAACCTTGATTTTCAGCTCTTTACAACAAAGAGTATTGTATTCAATAGTTTCTTATTGAACAGTCATTCCTACTTAAAACCAATTTAATAAGTTAGACTAAGTGCTTGAAATACTGTCTGAAGTATAATTTATTATTTTCTATGTAGGGCAATTAATTAGCTGAGGTTTTTCAGTATGTTATAGTTTTATGTTAGACATGAAAACTATTTCTAATAAACATCATCTTAACCCTCTGAATTTTTTAAATTGTAATTTTATGTAAACTACGCTACCAGGCAGACTACAATTTCCTGAAATATTGCCATTTAAGAACTTCTTACCTACTGAGTCACTGCTCTGACTAATTGTGCTTTTAAAATCCCCACTGGCTTTAAAGCTTCTCTTGGCTCCAATTTCTAAGAACTACATGAGAATCTCTTTCCAGTAATTTTCCCCTTATGTTATTTGTCTTTGCCCTTTATTCGTGCCAATTCGAAATATATATCACTTTTAAATTCACCTTGTCAACTTCTGTACATTTTGTTCTGATTAAACTACCTAGAAAGCCATATCGTTCAAACTCTATTTGGTTTTCCTTGATGCCATATCACATCGTCAGAGATTTTGCTGGCTTCATTCCCAAGCCCCAAAGACTGTCTCCAGGTCCTACACTTTCATCAGATGACCTCACTGATGCTGTACTAAGGATTACTAAGGACAGGTAAACTAGCACATGATTAGAAGGACCCACTGGAAATTTACCAAAAGAAGATGTGGTGTTCTTCGAAAGTTTCTGTTATTAGGGAATCAACTTTCTATTTTTTTTTTTTTAATTTTCAGAATATTACAGGGGTACAAACATTTTGATTACATAAATTACTTTTTTACCATTTGACTCCTACTCAGCCATTAAAAAAAAAAAATTGGTGAACTAATACCTCTTGAACTAATCTGGATGGAACTAACCTGGATACCACTCTTCTAAATGAAGTATCATAAAAATGGAAAAACAAATAGCATGTGTACTCATTATTAAATTGGAACTACTTGGGTCAACACCTGCATGCACACACAGAAATAACATTCATTGAAACTTTATGACTGGAGATGAAACGAAGACTGAGCCAGTTGGGAGCACAGCCATGTTGAATTCTCTTGTGCCGTTGCTCTGCTGGCTAAAATAAAACTTTCCTTTTTTCAACATGGTGTTTGAGCACTCTATCTCTTCATTGGTGCTCGTATTCCCATAACATCATAATTAATCTTTCTTAATTAATCATAATTAATATTCCCTGATAAAGATGATGCCTCATCAATAACATTCTCTCTGTTGTGAAAAGTCTCCCATAGCACAGTGGTTACAGCGCCAGCCACATACACCGAGCCTGGAGGGTTCGAACCTGATCTGGGCCAGCTAAATAACAATGACAATAACTGCAACAAAAAATAGTCGGGCATTGTGGTGGGCACCGTTGGCCCCTGCTGCTTGGGAGGCTGAGGAAAGAGAATTGCTTGAGCCCAGGAGTTTGAGGTTGCTATGGACTGTGATGGCACAGCACTCTACCATGGGTGATATAGTCAGACTCTGTCTCAAAAAAATAAAAATAAATAAATAAACTCAACATTGTTTATCTCTTTAGTGGCTTCTAACTAAACAGCAGTAAAAAATCTTTCCCCAAAATACTATCAAAAGTATTTATGATACCTTTTAGCCCATAATTAATAAGCCCCTAATTATTATTATATCCCTTAAGTTTTGACTATATAATCTGCTGATCAAGTTAATCTACTCATTAATCTTCCTAAATATATTCTGGAAAGTTTTGGTGTTTCCAAATGAGCCATAACTTGTACATTAGTGTAACCCTCTCTCTTGAAGCAGTGCTGGCTCTGTGATGAGCTTTAATTAATAGAAGTGGCAGAAGTTATGCTGTGTCATTCCCACATTAAAAGTTACAAAGGTTTAGCATCTTCCAGTTTTGTACTCTGAGAGAAACTGGTCACCATGCATGAAATCTGAATACTCCAAGGACATCATTTTTTTGTGGGCAAGAGGTATAAATTAGAGTCAGTGAGGAATGATAGGCTACATTTCTAAATATTTACAAATTCTTAATCAAGCTGAATATTGATAAAATGCCTGTCTTCCAAATACGTTAGAAATACAGCTTAATCATGACTTGGAAGGCCAATTTGAAATTTTCAAATTCTCAGAATTCTTTCATATCTCTACTGGAATTCTTTTCATATCTCTTTCATATCTCTAGTGGTAGGGAAATGGCAGCGTTGGCCTGATCCCCCCCATTTCCTTGGCTCCAGGCATTTTGTCTTCTCTCTCCTCTTCCTATTCCTACTTTTGTCTTGCATTAGACAAAGCCTCACATATACATATCCAAGATCTATCCCTGTCCCAGAAAAAGAGGTACCATTTGGCCAACAATTGCAACATGATAGACTCTCGAGAGGACAGATAGGAGGACAAGGTATGTGCAGACCTTGAAAAAGGCTCAGGATTATTTGGTTGGGACATTCTATGTTCCAGTTATGTTTTTTTGTCTTAAAAAAGTAGAGGCAGGTTGTGGACAGGCAGGTCTTCTTTGGCCTATAAAAACCTGACCACATGGGGCATTGTATGATTGGAGGTTGGCAAGAATAGGCCTCCTTAAATTTTGCTCCCCTAGTCAAGACTCAAAACACGTTGCAGGCGGTCCTGATCACCATTCTCCAAATATTAAAAATTGTGCCTAATATGAGGCGCAGGTGCTCGGGCGGAAAGATGGCGGCTGGATTTAAAACCGTGGAACCTCTGGAGTATTACAGGAGATTTCTGAAAGAAAACTGCCATCCTGATGGAAGGGAACTTGGTGAATTCAGAACCTCAACTGTCAACATTGGTTCAATTAGTATTGCAGATGGTTCTGCCTTAGTGACGCTGGGAAATACTACAGTGATTTGTGGAGTTAAAATGGAATTTGCGGCACCACCCACAGATGCCCCTGATAAAGGGTATGTCGTTCCTAATGTGGATCTACCACCCCTGTGTTCGCGGAGATTTCGGTCTGGACCTCCTGGAGAAGAGGCCCAAGTGGCTAGCCAATTCATTGCAGATTCATTGAAAATTCACAGATAATTCAGAAAGAAGATTTATGCATATCTCCAGGAAAGTTTGCTTGGGTCCTGTAATGTGATCTCATTTGCCTTGATGATGATGGAAACATTTTGAATGTCTGCACATTTGCTTTATTAGCAGCTTTTAAAAATGTGTTGTCTGAAGTTATTATAAATGAAGAAACTGCTTTAGCAGAAGTTAATTTAAAGAAGAAAAGTTATTTGAATATTAGAACTCATCCAGTTGCAACTTCCTTTGCTGTGTTTGATGACCCTACTGGGGAGGAGGAACACCTGGCCACTGGAACCTTAACGATAATAATGGACGAGGAGGCCAAGCTCTGCTGTCTTCACAAACCAGGTGGAAGTGGGCTGACTGGAGCTAAACGTCAGGACTGTAGGAGCCGAGCAGTTACAAGGCACAAACTGCTTGTAAAAAGTAAAAAGCTGATGGATGAAGTAATTAAGAGTATGAAACCCAAATAAACAGCCACCATGTTTTCAAAACAGATTTGTAAAAATTGTATTTGTTACACTGTGCACAAATCTTTTATACTAAATATCAAACTACATTCTTCTGAAAAAAAAATTGTACCTAATATCACAACACAATAGAGAATGCTACTTTAGTGATTCCGAATTAAGTATTTTCCTTACTTTATAAAGAAACAAATCCTAGATTCAAATGTGATGAGTGAAATTTGTTTATGACATTTCCATGTTCAGCATTGGAATTTACTTATATGTGTCAGTTTTCCTGAGGAAAATAGGCAGCTTGCATATAAAGTTCAAACAATACTTTAAAGAGAAAATAAAAGATGCTAAAATAATTGGATTTATTACAATATAAATTAATTTCTTAGTTACTAAGTTACTGTATCATATTTACTTTTAATGGAATTTTCTTGATTAGGTGAGCTCATTGTTTTTTAATGTTAACATTTTAATAAGCAAACAATTAGTGTGTATTTAGACACTTAATTTAGGTATTTTAAAATTCCAAGGGATATAAATAATGAATACGAAAAGGAATATATTAAAACTATCAATAATGCCTTCAGGACAATACAAAATTTGATATTGTGTTAGATATTCTCCAAGATACATGCACTCACTAAAAAATTGGTAGAAGCATAGTTTTGTTCGATAGTTCTGTTTTTGCTCATATGTTTAATATTTTAGAAAATATTATCTTAAAATTGCATGTTACTAAGAATGGAAGGTAGCCCTTTGAGTTTCTGCTAGACATTTCTACTTTTTGGAAACAATTTATATTTGAAGGAGATGAAGGAAATTCTCATTAAAGACTACTTTTGGCAGATACTAAGTCAAAAATAATGTTTCTTGCATCAGCCAGAAGGAAACTTTGTAGGTACTAGAAAATTGGTTTAGAGTGTATATTTTCATTACCTGTAGATTTAATGGTTTTTCTTTGTTTTTTCAATTCAATGTTGGGGTAGACTTTCATTGATATGTCTTCATGTCATTTCCTTCATAAATGAAAGAAAATCATCAGTTGATGGGGAGCCATTAAATTCGGAGACTAAAACATTACACTTCTGGTCATTAAATAATCCTAATGCTTTACTTTAATGTTAAAAGCCATTATACTTTGGCCTTGATGTCTAGTACTCATGTTTCTAGTCCTTTCAAGACACATAACACATATTGACAAACACCAGCTATGAAAAGCCCACTGGAAGTATTTTTTTCTTTACCAAGTAATCAGTATCATGAAGAAATATTTATCGTACCCTCCCCTAATTAACACATTCTTAAAAACACAAATCTCGATTATCAGGAGAGGATGCAGATCTGAAAATATTTTAATGTATCCATTTTTTACAAAGATACATAAATAGCCTAGACATTTTGATGGGTAATTTGCACTATTTTCTTCAAGACTATCTCCAAATCAAAGGTATATTTTTGACTCAGAATTATGTTTTGATTAACGCAGTTCCTAGTGTTAGTATTCAAATTAAAACTCTTTCTGCTTCTATTTAGTATTTTTCTGCATAAATAATAGTTCTATCAATGTTGATCAAAAAGTTTTAGAAATTAAAGAACACATTGCTATTCCTTTAGCATACATTCTCAATCAAGGACAGAACAAAAACACCTGTAAAGCCCTTTTCTTTCCTATATTAAAATATATTTGCCAAGAGGTACCATGTACTCTCCATACAAGAGTGTTTGTTCCATTATATGCTAAAATATCTATCAGCTAGTCCAAATTCTTGATAGTAATTACTCTTGCACATTTTACATTATTTCTTAGAAAAGTCAATTTGGTATATTATTTTTCCAGAACTTTGGCATACTATTTTTTCAGAACATTATTCATCCCCCAAAAGTATTATGTGTTATAATCTTTTTAGGTGGCATAGAAACACCTTAGCAGTTACCTTACTTAACATTTGTTGTGAAATATATGTGAGAATAATTATTCCATAATTTACCTCTCTGGAATTATCTACTGGCCATTGGGTGTGGAAGATCACATTTTTAAGACCATTAACTTTACATAAAGTAACAAGTATAAGCTAATAATATCTGGAAAACATTGAAATGTACACATTTTTTTAACTTTCGTGAAGCAATTACAATACATAATACAAATAGCATCAACTATACAAAATCTCCCTAAAAAGAAGAGCCCAGGGCCAGATGGCTGCACGTCAGAATTCTACCAAACCTTTAAGGAGGAATTAGTACCTATATTACTCAACCTTTTCCAAAATACAAAAAAAGAAGGAAAACTACCCAAAACATTCTATGAAGCAAACATCACCTTGATTCCCAAACCAGGTAAAGACCCAATAAGAAAAGAAAATTATATATCAATATCGCTAATGAATATTGATGCAAAAATATTCAACAAGATCCTAGGAAATAGAATCCAGCAACACATCAAACAAATTACACACAATGACCAAATGGGTTTTATTCCAGGGTCTCAAGGCTGGTTCAATATACATAAATCTATAAATATAATTCATCACATGAACAAATAAAAAACAAAGACCATATTATTCTCTAAATTGATGCAGAAAAAGCTTTTGATAATATTCAGCATCCCTTCATGATCAGAACACTTAAGAAAATGGATATAGAAGAGACATTTCTTAAACTGATAGAGGCCATCTACAGCAAACTTACAGCTAATATTGTATTGAATGGAGTTAAATTGAAATCATTTCCACCCAGATTAGGAACCGGGTAAGATTACCCATTGTCTCCACTGCTCTTTAACATTGTAATTGAAGATTTAGCCACTGCAATTAGGGGGAAAAAAAACTATCAAGGGTATCCATACAGGGTCAGATGAACTCAAACTTTCACTCTTCGCAGATGATATGATTGAATATCTGGAAAACACCAGGGATTCTATGACAAAACTCTTAGAAGTGATCAGAGAATACTGCACTGTCTTAGGTTACAAAATCAACACTCATAAATCTGTAGCCTTTATGTATACCAACAATACCCAAGCTGAAAAAACAGTCAAGGACTCTATTTCATTTACAGCAGTGCCAAAGAAGATGAAATATTTGGGAGTTTACCTGACAAAGAATGTGAAAAATCTCTGTAAAGAGAATTACAAAACTCTAAGAAAAGAAATAGCTGAAGATGTTAACAAATGGAAAAACATACCATGCTTATGGTTGGGAAGAATCAACATTGTCAAATTGTCTATACTACCCAAAGCAATATGCAATAGTAATGCAATCTCTATTAAAGCTCCATTGTCATATTTCAAAGATCTCAAAAAAATAATACATCGGTTTATATGGAATCAGAAAAAACCTCGAATAGCCAAGACATTACTCAGAAATAAAAACAAAGTGGGAGGAGTTATGCTAGCAGACCTCAGACTACACTATAAATCAATGGTGATCAAAACAGCATGGTACTGGCACAAAAACAGAGAGGCAGATGCATGTAACAGAATAGAGAACCAAGAGATGAACCCAGCTACTTACCATTATTTGATCTTTAACAAGCCAATTAAAAACATTCAGTAAGGAAAAGATTCCCTATTTAACAAATGGTGCTGGGTGAACTGGCTGGTGACCTGTAGAAGACTGAAACTGGACCCACACCTTTCACATTTAACTAAGATAGACTCTCATTGGATAAGAGATTTAAATTTAAGACATGAAACAATAAAAATACTAGAAGAAAATGCAGGGAAAACTCTTGAAAGAATCAGCTTGGGGAAATATTTTTTGAGGAGGACACCCTGGGCAATTGAAGCAGCATCAAAAATACACTACTGGGACGTGTTCAAACTAAATAGCTTCTGCACAGCCAAGAACACAGCTAGTAAAACAAGTAGACAGCCCTCAGAATGGGAGAAAATATTTGCAAATTATGTCTGCGACAAAGGTTTAATAACCAGAATCCACAGAGAACTCAAACGTGTTAGCAAGAAAAGAACAAATGATTCCATATCAGGGACCTGAAGAAAAACTTTTCTGAAGAAGTTAGGTACATGGCCTACAGACACATGAAAAAATGCTCATCATCGTTAATCATCAGAGAAATGCAAATCAAAACTACTTTGAGATACCACCTAACTCCAGTAAGATTACCCACATCACATAATCCCCAAACCAGAGATGTTGGCATGGATGTGGAGAAAAGGGAACACTTCTATACTGCTGGTGGGAATGCAAACTAATACAGTCCTTTTGGAAAGATTTGGAGAATATTTAGAGATCTAAAACCTACCATTCAATCCTACAATTCCTCTACTAGGCATATACCCAGAAGACCAAAAATCACATTATAACAAAGACATCTGTATCAGAATGTTTATTGCAGCCCAATTCATAATTGCTGAGTCATGGAAGAAACCCAAGTGCCCATCAACCCACGAATGGATAAATAAATTGTGGTATATGTACACCATTTAATGTTATTCAGCCTTAAAGAAAGATGGAGACTTTACCTCTTTCATGTTTACATGGATGGAGCTGGAACATATTCTTCTTAGCAAAGTATGTCAAGAATGGAAGAAAAAGTATCCAATGTACTCAGCACTACTACGAAAAAGTATCCAAGGTACTCAGCCGTGTACCTATCTTCTTGGGTCATATGAAAGCTTTAACCCAACTATAGCACAAGAATATGGGGAAAGGGGCAAGGGAAAGGAGTGGAGAGGGGAGGGAGGGTGGAGGGAGAGTAATTGATGGGTCCACACCTATGGTGCATCTTTGAAAGGTACCAGTGAAACTTATTTAAATGTAGAATATAAATGTCTGAACACAAACTAAGAAAATGCCATGAAAGCTATGTTAACCAGTTTGATGAAAATATTTCAAATTGTATATACCCAGCACATTGTACCCATGATTGCATTCATGTACACAGCTATGATTTAATAAAAAATAAAAATTATACTGTAAAAAAAAATACATAATACATAGACAAAATCATACATATTTATATTTAATGCATTTTTGTATTTAATATTACAATTAAAATTATTTTGACTAAAATAATGAAGCATGCGTAGACCCTTCCAATGTTTACATTCAGTCTTACTAACAAATTTAAGATTTAGCTTAAGTTATACCATATGTAAACTAAATATTGTCACAATATTTAGCAAACCTGCTAAGATAAGAATATTGTGGATTTGTATTTTTAACAGATATAAATTCTAAACTTCTACCTTACAAAATATGGGGAGGGGGAAGGTCTTGTTCTTTTCATAAGAAAGGTGTTATTCTAATCAGTGTTTTCTAACATTCTCAGGTAACAGGTGAAAGTATTACATATGCATATTATGAGTTGATGTTTGGTGCTATCCAGAAATCAACATTATAACCACTGCCCCACTTGATCTTTGAGTGGTGGTGTAGTGTTATGTTTAAGAACATGAATACTCTATAATCACTTTATAATCTTTAAGTGTTACTTGAATGTCTCAAATTGCTTGATGTATTGGAATATCAAGCAATAGGAGAATCACTCAATTCAGAAATTCCCAAATTGTTTTGCTATATTTTGATTTTTTTGATTGCTATACTTTAAATATTATATGAAAGTACTCTGGATGAAATTAGCACACTATCTATGTGGTAAAAAACCTAACATCCAAGTAACATTTTAAAATACACAACCATTACATAGGGTTTTTCTTCCCAGTGAGACTGAATAGCATTTTATAGTTTCTTTGGTACTCCAGCAATGCGGAGGGCTTCATCTCTGATCTCCCAGGTAGTAAGTGCTGGAAGGAGTTAAGAGGACATTGACGAGTGCCTTTTATAAGCCAATCCCTGCACAGGGCTATTTTATAAGGCTTGCTTCTTTAACTTTTCCTATCCTGTGAGGAAGATTCAAGAGATGGAAGGAGGCTTGAGGTTATTTAAGTGTTTGATCGAAGCAATCTAGATGATTTTTTTTTTTTTTCTCAAGAGAGTTCATCAATCACAGTGCTTGGGTCCACAGTCCACAGTGCGGGTCCTGACTACTAAAACTGTCATGTTAGGAAAGACACATTCTTATCTGTTTTCTGGGGTTCACTGTATTTAATCAGACAAACACTAACTAACAAAAAAATAAAATATGTATCCACCGATCAATTAACACATTAACTGTCGTGTCAGTTGTATTTAACTTAGTTAGTTTTGAGCCCAGGACCTCAGGAAGCATATATAACTTCCTATAGAAAAAACAATACTTTCCTTGGGGCCAGTGTTTTATTAGGTACTAATTTACGGCAAGCACTATAACTGTCTCACAAACAAATACATTTGTGTAGTCAAAAGAAATTAATTTGGAAAACTCACAATCAGAAACTTTCAATACAATCATTTAGTTACAATAAGAATAGTAATTTAACAAGATTCATGTATTAGATATCATCAGACTCTCATTGCATCACTTACATATTTCCATTGTCGAAAGATATCTACCATAAATATCAGATAATTTTTAGGTCAGAATTTTCTATTTTCAGTATAGTGATGAAGCTAACTTACAATTTTTATTCCTTGTTAATTAGTTTTTTAAAAATAAGATTGACAGCTTCGTATGTTTTTATCTTGTACAACATGATGTTTTGAAGAATATGAGTTGTGAAATGGTTACATATCCCTTCTTAACAAATGTGTTAGTTCTTATGGGAAGTTATTTTTTTGTGGTGAGAGCATATTACAACTAATGTCTTTCCATTTTAAAGAATACAATATATTGTTATCAATTACAGTTGCCATGCCATATAGTAGAGCTATTCCTCCTATCCAAATACATTATTTATTGTTCAAGCAACATTAGCATCTACCATTCCCCCTACTTCCTAACTACCACAGCATATAGCAGCCACCAACATACAGGCATACCTCAATTTATTGAAATTTGCTTTATTCACAGATACTGTGTCTTGCAAATTGCTGATTTGTGACAACCTTGCACTAAGCAAGTCTGTGGGTGCCATTTATTCAATAGTTCAATTAATAAATGCTATTTCATTTATTAACATTTTGTTAATTCTCCCAATATTTCACATTTGTTTATTTATTTTTTTTTATTGAATCATAGTTGTGTACATTAGTTCAACCATGGGGTACAGTGTGGGGGCTTCACATGCAATCTGAGATATTTTATCAACCTGATTGACATACCATTCATGATATTTTCTCGTTTACTATATCAAAACATTTTTGATCCTTGTTTAGAAGTTTTCTCATGATCCTTCGAATATGTACCACACATGTGATC
>CAUYON010031701.1:0-42397 GCA_963573935.1 Arctocebus calabarensis
AAAAAAAAAAAAGCCTTTCATTATAAAGACACTTGTACTAGATAAAGGAAATTTTAAAAAGAGACATGTATGAGCTTGAGCAAAAAGGCTTTTATATTGAACAAGAAAAAGCCCTCACTCAAGTGCTCTGAAGATACACTCAGAGTGGTTACTTTACCCATTTCTGTAGAGCCATGTTCAGCTGAGGACCAAGAATAGGAAGCACAGAGGTCTTCTCCCTTGGCTTTGTTTTGTTTGGTGTGTTTTAGATGATCTGACATAGAGAAATACAGATTAATCTTCTCCACCTGAGGCCATTGGAGAGATGGCTGAAACCCAGACATTTATTTATTTTACAGACTCTAACACACAAAACTTTGTGCATGTATTCACATATATCACTCCTTCTGGACCTGTAATGTTCTACCCATCCCATCAGCAACATAGTGTAGACATTCAAATACCTCAAAAACCACGTGAGCACGTAGCATCCTCTTCCCACATCTGTACAAGAACAATGCTCGTCATTATCTGAATGTGTGACATGCAAAGAATACACCACTATCTGCTGCCCCCGTGCCCCATGAAAAAATGTGTTGCCTTAAAAAACGTAGACCATAACAATGGCCAGGAACCTTGGAAAGAACCTAAGACCTCTGCTGAATTTAAGAAAGCTAGAAAGCTAAGTGTGAAGGAGAGCAGGTCACATTCCCCAGGTCTCCCCAGGGAGTCAGCAGCAGAGTTAGGAGCAGAGTATCCCCATCCACAGCTCTTTGTGGCACAATACACTTGGACTTTAATATTTAATAATCTATCTTCTTCTTTCAATATTCTTAGTATCATCTAAAGATTTCTTCCTCCTCTACTATGTTAACCCTCAAACATTATTATTTTATCAAACCACCTAGATTTATTGTTATCACCAAACAAAAATAGTGAATTGTGTCAGTACTTTTAGCTGATGAAGAGAAAGCCTGACATGTGATCAGTGACTTCTGATGGGAAAGAACTACAGGCAAGGACAAGTTTGAACTTGCAGATGCTAACTTTCTGGAAAGTCCCAGTCTATTGCCCCCCTGAACAGCCTATCTACTGAAGTAGAAATCTTACTATTAATGTCTCCATTGAGATATTTAATCCATATCACAATCACAAATACCTCCTGGTGGGCAGGGATGTTCACTGGAATAGAGAAAATGGTTTGGCAACTACTGTGTGTTATAGCCACTGCACCTTTGAGGTACTGGTAAACGATACCTACAAACTATACATGAATTTAGGGAAATAAGGCAATACAGTGATGTCACATCCTATGTACAATTAACTTACAAGTGACTCTAGAGAGGCCCTCCCTTCCCACGAATATACACCACACACACATAAACACGCACAGAGTTCCACTATCTCATTTCACAATAACAAGTATTTTAATGTATTTGTTAGAGAGGACAAATAATAAAACAAATTGAACATGCTAGGGAAGCAGGAAGGAGTACTTCAGAATTCTGTACCCAAACCCAGTGCACTACCAGGGACTTGCTAATGACTTTAAAGTAGATCTCCTGTCATGCCCCAACTTCCATTATGGACTTCCTTTTAGTTCATTCCTTTAGTCTAGACTCAGTGTACATCAAATTTTAGTACATGTAAGAATCACCTTCCTGGCTATAAATATAAACTATGTATACCATACTAAGCAGAAAATGATCAGATTTTCCAGGGTAATTTATACCATATGCAGTTTTTTGCCTTATGCTTTAGATTTTAAAATCTGGACTCCAGGCAAAATACATCTCCATTATCCATGCAGGTAGAACCTTGCACAGACACCTTAATGTCTAGGTTGAGGTGTTCACATTTTATCTGTAAGTTTAAGGGGCTCATGAATATTCCTGAGCAAAAAAAGAAAAAATGACGTGAAAATGTTTTTGAGAACAATTATCTAGTGACATTGGAAGACATACATAGAAAGAGAAAAAACTGGGAGTCAGCTGGAAGAAGGGTCATCAATTTATAGATCATTTTAATAGTCCAGGGCATGAGCCTAAATTAGGACAGTTACAGATATAAAGGAAACAAGAAGCATTTCATGGGAGATTCTGATTGAATAGAAAAGGAAATACTAACAATGTAACATGGTTATTAAAAGCAAAGGTTTTTCTATCTCACAGATTTGGATTAAATTCCAATTCCTACTACCATTTAGCTATGTGATCACAACTATTCACTTAGTCTTCCTGTGATGGTTAAATTTATGTGCCAACTTGGCTAGGTCAGACTTTTGATCAAATATTATTCTGGGTGTTTCTGTGAGAATGTTTCTGGATGAGATTAATTTTTGAATCAGAAGACTGAGTAAAACAGATCACCCTTATTAATGTGAGAGGGCCTCATCCCAATTATTGAATACTTGAATTTAAAAAACAGGCTAAGTGGGAATTCTGCCTGCCTAACTTGACCTGGTATATTGGTCTTTTCCCATCTTCGGACATGAAATGAAACATTGGCTCTTGGGTCTGATGCCTGCTGGCTTTAAGACTGAAACTTATACCATCAGCTCTCTGTGGTTCTCAGGCCTTTCAATTCAGATTGCAGCTATACATGGGCCCTCTCCAGTCTCTTGTTTGTCAGTTGCAGACTTGGGACTTCTCTGTAATCTTGGGAGCCATTTTGGTATAATGGCTCTCTTTTTCTGTATACACATGCTATTGGTTCTGTTTCTCTGGAGAACCCTAGTACACTTGCTAAACTTGATTTTCCCCATGTGAACAATGGGTTCAGTAAATTTACTTAGTTTTATTGTAAGAATTAAAATGACATACTATGTATTGTGCAATTGATATGCTTGGTGCATTCAAACCTCAGCGACTTCTCCAGGCATGAAAAGTAACTCAATAGCTTGCAGGACCAAACAGCTTCCTTGCAATTGAGTGTGGGATAAAAACCTACACATATGCACCATTGAGGCTGGGAAAATGGGTTATTATGACTTTTGCTAATGCAGAAAAAGCAAGAGAACTGGGCTGCCCTGAGACATACACAGGGGCTGTTTCATGGAGGTAACAGTCCAGAAACAGAAACTCTGAAGTTATGCAACCTTTAAGCCCAAGAAGGTTAGAGGTTAAAAGCCTCCCACTTGGAGATATGGTCCAAGGTTGGCAAGTGTTGAATACATACTGTCTTAACAGCCTAAAGATCTCAGCATTGTGGATAAACAGAGTCATAAAATCCATTGGAGGTTAACTTGATGGGCACATAGAAAACTTTAAGAATAAGTTGCCCTGCAACTTTAGATTTTTATTTAGATTTCTTGCACAAACAGTTGATGCATGTTTTAGAGAGAATGTAAAGCAGAAAAAATTTGTTGTTGTGCAGACTTGATCTCGCCCCTTAGGTTTAGAATTAGATAGAAGAAGTTAGGTAATGGTAAATGTTTTAGATCATTGATTAGGTGTGTATGAAAGGTGGCCAGAAATAAAGATGTTTTCCTACATGCCTTCCCAAACTGTAGTCTGCTTCTTGCTACTTTAATATTACAGGAGTGAGTTTACATATGGGGCAAAGCTTCTGTTCTCTCGCAACTCTATTCACACAACACTGGGCAGAGTGAGACTGGGGAGAGAAGACTCCAGGCATCTCTGGATGGTGGTATCTGCCCAGAAACAACCCTTTGGGAACACAAAAAGTCAACAAAAGACTTCTGGACCCCATGAGAAGGACAAAAGCAGTCCTGAGAACTGGCAAATGGTTGCATGTGTTCATTCAGTATAATCCTGCTGACAGCTGTAAGTATAGCAGCAGTGATACTGAAAACTGGAAAGGCCTTACCTGTGGGATGTTTTGTTTTTCTTGGACTTGGCACTCAGTTGAACTATCTGGGGAAAACTAATATGAGACTGCAGAGGACTTTAAGTGTTGCCTAGGCCCCCAGGACTGTGTTGCTGAGTCAGATGGAGCAAATAGTATTTGACTGTGGGCTGCACAGAGCTATTGTAGGAGAACTGTCCCAGCAAGCTGAGCCCTCAGGGTCACAGAGCAAGGATTGGGCAGGAGACCTTGGGCAAGTAATCTAGTGACTGAGTAGCCTAAAAGCAGGAACTGAGAAACCTTACAGCCTTGTCCCTCAGAGGCATAGAGTGAAACCAGTTTGGGCACACTGGGTAAGCAGACAGCCACTTTAGGAGTGATCTCAGCAACTAGTGCTTTCCTGGGAAATCTTCTGCTTAGCCAAAGTTGACAGTTTAAAGTGCCCTTTATGCAGGCTGAGGAGAGATTTAGGGTCTCCACCCTACAGGGTTTGAGAAATCAGCAGATGTCTCCTATACACCTATATCAGCATTGTGATTAACATCTCATACCCCAGAAGATCACCTGTTGCCCAGACAATATTCAGCAGGATATATATACTGCTTTGTTTTGGTTTTGGGTTTTTTTTATTGTTGTTGTTGTTGTTCATTTCAACACTTTCCCTCTAGATTTTTCTTTTTCTTTGTTTTTCTTTATTTCTTCATTTTTCTAGTTTAAATATAATATTCCATTGTTTCCTTCTTTAACAATTATAACCTCATCTTTGCTAGTGGTCCCCCCTCCCCCAATTTTATCCTGTAAAGTTTTCTGTTTGCTTGTTTGGGTTTGATTTATAGCATTTTTGTCTTTCCTCTCTACTTGGTGGAGGTCAGGTACTGTATCTGAACAGGTTGAAAAAGAGCTGCTGACCTCAAGGGAACCACCCAAACTGGCACCTCCAAAGGTTGGGTTGTAGTACCCTGCTGTACACCTATGTTGCTCCAGGCTCCCTCTTTCTGTGCCTCTCTTATTTTTGTCAATATTTGCTTTCGCTCACCCCCTCTCCTTTCTCTTTTTTCTGTTCTTTTTCTTTCATTCTTTTTTTTTCTTAAATCTTTTTTTCTTCTTGCCCTTCAATCTTCTCAACCTTCAGGTCCTATACCAAAAGGAATCATTGAAACCCTAGGCCAGAGGCATAGTAACTTAAGTAGCAAGAGGAAGTGAAAGGAAAATTAGGGCAAAGAAACAGATAAAAGAAAATACTCCTGAGGAAGAATCAGCAGAAAAATCTTGGCAACATGAAAAAACAGCCCAGAGCAACACCCCCTGCTCCCCACAAGGGACCATGAGGTAGCTACTGCAGAGGATTCCACCTATAAAGAAATGTTGGAAATGACAGAGGGGGATTTAGAATACAGATGATGAAAACAATGAAGGAAATGACAGAAACAATGAAGGAAACTGCTGATAAAATGGAAAATAACCAAAAGGAAATCCAAAAGCAGAATCAAATAAGAGATGAATGATATGAAGAATATAGAAAGGATATAGCAGAGCTAAAGGAACTGAAGCAATTAGGGAACTTAAACATGCAATAGAGTGTACAAATTAGACCATGCAGAAGAAAGAATTTCAGGGATTGAGGACAAAGCTCTTGAGATAACTCAGACAGTTAAAGAGGCAGAAAAAGAAAGAGGAGAGCAAGATGTTCACTGGCAAAATTATGGGACTTTATGAACTGTTCAAACATATGAATTATAGGTATCCCATAAGGGGAAGAAGAATGCTGCAGGGAAATGGAAGCCATACTAGAGAATATTATAAATGAAAATTTCCCAAATATCACCAAACAGTCTGACACAGTCCTTTCAAAGAGATATCAGACCCAGGTCACCTCAACTCTAACAGAGCTTCTCCAAGATACATTGTGATGAACCTATCCAAAGTCAAGACAAAAGAAAAGATTCTTCAAGCTGCCAGGAGTAAATGCCAGTTGACCTCCAGGGGCAAATCCATCAGGGTTCCTGCAGACTTCTCTAATGAAACTTTCCAAGCAAGAAGACAGTGGTTATCTACCCTTAAACTACCTAAACAGAACAATTTCCAGCCCAGAATTCTATATCCCACTAAGCTAAGCTTTAAAATTGACAGAGAAATCAAATCATTTACTGATATACAAATATTAAGGAAATTCACAAGACCAGCTCTACAGGAAATACTTCAACCTGTTCTACACACTGACCATCACAATTGATCAGCAGCAAAGTAAGAACTCAGAAATTAAAGGACAGAACCTAACATCCACAAGGATGCAAAACAGAAAACTAAGCAATAGACTCTCACAAAATAAGATGGATAGAACACTACCATACTTATCAATTATCTCAATAAATGTTAATGACTTGAACTCCTCACTGAAGAGTCATAGATTGGCTGATTGGATTTAAAAATGCAAGGCAACCATTTGTTGTCTGCAAGAAACACACCTGGCATCAAAAGACAAATTAAAATTCCGAGTTAAGGGTTGGAAGACAATTTTTCAGGCAAATGGAATACAGAAGAAAAGAGGGATTGCAATCTGATTTTCAGACACATGTGGATTTAAAGCAACTAAAGTCAAAAAAGACAAAGATGGTTACTTCATATTGGTCAAGGTAAAAATACAACAAGAAGACGTTTCAATTCTAAATATTTATGTACCCAACTTAAATGCTCCCAGTTTCTTGAAACAGACCTTACTTAGTCTGAGCAATATGATATCCTCTAACACCATAATAACAAGGAAATTCAACACTCCTCTTACAGAGCTGGACAGCTACTCTAAGCAGAAATTAAACAAAGATATAAGGGACTTAAATGAGACCCTAAAATAACTGTGCTTGACAGATGCATATAAAACTCTCCATCCCAAAAATAAAGAATATACATTCTGCTCATTGCCACATGGAACATTCTCCAAAACTGATCATATCCTAGGACACAAAACAAACTGCAACAGAATCAAAAGAATTGAAATTTTAAACTTGCATCTTCTCAGATCACAAGGCACTAAAGTTAGAACTCAACTCCAACAAAAACATTCAATGCCACACAAAGGCCTGGAAAATAAACAACCTTCTGTTGAATGACAGTTGGGTGTAAGAAGAAATAAAAACCGAAACCATTAACTTCCTTGAGCATAACAACAATAAAGACAGAAGCTACCAAAACCTGTGGGATACTGCAAAAGCAGTTCTGAGAGGAAAATTTATCACTTTAGATGTCTACATTCAAAAAACAGAAAGAGAGTGTATCAATAAACTCACAAGCCATCTTATGGAATTGGAAAAAGAAGAACAATCTAAGCCTAAACCCAGCAGAAGAAAAGAAATATCCAAAATTCAATCAGAGATTAATGAAATTGAAAACAAAAGAATCATTCAGAAAATTAATGAAACAAGGAGTTAATTTCTGGAAAAAAATAAATAAAATAGCTAAACTTTTAGCCAGACTAATTAGAAATAGAAAAGTAAAATTTCTAGTAATGTCAGTCAGAAATTATAAAGGGGAAATAACAACTGATGCCACAAAGATACAAGAGATCATCTCTAAATACTACCAGAAACTCTATGCCCAGAAATTTGATAATGTGAAGGAAATGTATCAATATTTGGCATCACACTCTCTCCCTAAACTTAGCTAGGAAGAAATAGAGCTCCTGAACTGACTAATTTCAAGCACTGAGATCAATGAAACAATAAAAAATCTTCCAACAAAAAACTGCCCTGGTCTGGATGGCTTCACACCAAAATTCCATGAAACCTTCAAAGAAGAGCTTATTCCCATACTGCAGAAATTATTCCAAAAAATTGAGGAGGAAGGAATCTTCCCCAACACGTTCTATGAAGCAAACATAACCCTGATACCAAAACCAGGAAAAGACCCAACTAAAAATGAAAACTTCTGACTAATTCAACTAATGAATATAGATACAAAAATTCTCAATAAAATCCTAGCCAATAGATTACAGCTTATCATCAAAAAAGTCATACATCATGATCAAGTAGGTTTCATCCCAGGGTTGCATGGCTGGTTTAAACATATGCAAGTCCATAAACATTATTCACCATATCAACAGAATTAAAAACAAAGACCATATGATCTTATCAATAGATGCAGAAATACCATTTGATAAAATCCAGCATCCTTTTGTAATGAGGACACTGAAAAATATAGGCATAGGTGGCACATTTCTTAAACTGATCAAAGCTATCTATGACAAACATACAGCTAATATTTTACTGAATGGAGTAAAACTGAAACCTTTTGGAACTGGAACCAGACAATGTGTCCTCTGTCACCATTACTATTCAACACAGTGCTGGAAGTTCTAGCCAATACAATTGTGCCAGACAGGAAATAAAGGGCATCCAAATGGGAACAGAGGAGGTCAAAATCTCCCTCTTTGCTGATGATATGATCTTATACTTAGAGAACCCCAAAGGCTCAACCACAAGACTCCTGGAAGTCATCAAAAAATACAGTAATGTCTCAGGATATAAAATCAATGTCCACAAGACAGTAACCTTTGTATATGCCAATACCAGCCAAGATGAGAGGCTATTTAAGGATACAGCTCCCTTCACCATAGCTTCAAAGAAAATGAAATACCTAGAAATAACCTAACAAAAGAGGTGAAGGAACTCTATAAAGAAAATTATGAAACCCTAAGAAAGGAAATAGCAAAGGATATTAACAAGTGGAAGAACATACCATACTCATGACTGGGAAGAATCAGCATTGTTAAAATGTCTATATTTCCCACAGTAATCTACCAATTTAATTCCATCCCTATTAAAATACCTATAACATACTTTCAAGATTTGGAAAAAAGTATTCTATGTTTTCTATGGAATCAGAAAAAACCCCATGTAGCTAAGGCAGTTCTTGGGAATAAAAACAAAGCTGAGAGCATCAGCATACCATATTTTAGGCTGTACTACAAGGCCATAGTGGTCAATACAGCATGGTGTTGGCACAAAAATAGACACATAGATATTTGGAATTGACTAGAAAACCAGGAAATGAAACTAGCATCTTACAACCACCTAATCTTCGACTAACCAAACAAGAACTTACACTGGGGAAAAGACTTCCTATTCAATATATGGTGCTGGGAGAACTGGATATCCACATGTAAAAGACTGAAACTGGGCCCACACCTTTTCCACTCACAAAAATTGATTCAAGATGGATAAAGGACTTAATTTTAATGCATGAAACAATAAAAATCCTCAAATAAAGCATAAGAAAAACACTGGAAGATATCAGCCTGGAGAAAGACTTCATGAAGAAGACTGCCATGGCAATTGCAACAACAAAAATAAATAAATGGGACTTAAGGAAACTGAAAAGCTTCTGTACAGCTACAGAAACAACAACCAAAGCAAATAGACAACCCACACAATGGGAAGGGATATGTGCATATCTTGAATCAGAGAAAAGCTTGATAACTAGGATCTATAGTGAACTCAAATTAATGCACATCAAAAAAGCCAACAATCCCATATATCAATGGGCAAGAGACATGAATAGAACCTTCTCTAAAGAAGACAGACGAATGGCTAACAAACAAATGACAAAATGCTCATCATCCCTAATTATTAGAGAAATGCAAATCAAAACCACCCTGAGATATCATCTAACCTCAGCAAGAATGGCCCACATCACGAAATCTCAAAAATGCAGATGCTGCTGTGCAGAGAAGGGAACACTTTTACACTGCTGGTGGGACTGCAAACTAATACAACCTTTTTGGAAGGCAGTATGGAGAAACCTCAAAGAGCTTAAGCTAGACCTGCTATTTGATCTTTCAATCCTATTACTGGGCATCTACCAGAAGGAAAATAATCCTTTTATCATAAGGACTAGACTGCTTATTGTAGCTCAATTTATAATCGTCAAAATGTAGAAACAGTCTAAATGCCCACCAACTAGGCATGGATTAAAAAGCTATGGTATATGTACACCATGGAATACTATTCAGCTATTTAAAAAAATGGAGACTTTACAGACTTTGTTTAACCTGGATGGAAGTGGAACACATTATTCTCAGTAAAGTATCACAAGAATGGAGAAGCATGAATCCTATGTATTCAATTTTGGTATGAGGACAATTAATAACAATTAATGACACAGTGGGCCTGGGGAAAGGGGAGAGCAGAGAGAGAGAGAGAAGGAGGGCGGTGTGGGAGAAAGGAAGAGCAGAAAGAGGGAAGAAGGGAGGGGGTGAGGTCTTGGTGTGTGACACAAATTTGGAGGGCAATACACAATTGCAAGAGGGACTTTACCTAACAAATGCAATCAGTATAACCTGGTTTCATGTACCCTCAATGAATCTCAACAATAAAAATAAATAAAATAACACAGTGTATATTTGTGTGATATGTTGTAATAGAATATATATCTTATATCATGTTGTGATATGACATAATGTATAATTTTTGTAAAAAATAATCCTAATAGTAAAGCAAAAGTTTTGAAAAATTAAGCTCATTTAAGAGATGTAGAATTGTTTTAATATATAGGTTTCTTACTTAATAAACAATTCCCAAAATACGTGAGGTTTAGGTGTGGTAAGGAAGGACCAGATGTTTGACAAGCATTTCCATGAACCCATGAATATGCCTTAACTATGCTTCAGGGTAGCAGGGTCTTCAAAATGATTAATGGAGAGATAGAAAAAAAAAAGCTTGTGATTATGTACCCACACTATAAAAACAATTAGAGGTGCATCCTAGGGCTGCTGGACCACATCCCACAACCTGAGAATGATTCCACTTCAGTGGAGTGGTCAGGATGTTTTGGTCACCTCTGCATGCCTTGAGAATGGACTTGACCTCTAAACATAAACCTGATTCCATCGTAAGTTCTTGCTCACTACCACTTTCTCCTGTAAAGCTTTAGCTCCAGAATCCTTCTTTGGCTGAATTCCCTTTTGGGGAGTGTAGAAAACTCTGGCTGCTTTCCTCACTTGGCGTTAAGAAAGTACAATACACTGCCTTTGACATCCTTTCTTTTCGGATTTCCCGTTCTCAATGGCCATCTCCTGTCTGTGTGCACTCCATAATGACACTGGAGACTTCTACTCACATCTCCCATGTCCTACGGAGGAACTCTCACCATCTTCATATTCCCAATACATATCTAGAGGGCTCTCTCACCCCCTCTCCCAAGATTCAACTGGACGAAAGATCTCGGCCCCCTTCCTTGGATATTCATCCTATTCACCCAGTCTCTCTCTACCATCCCTGCCCCCTCCCATTCCCACAGTATCTTTATCAAGGCAAGGGTGAGGAAAGTATCTCTCTCATCATGATTTCTTTCCAAAGCTGTTACTTACACATACGTCACAAGTTTTAATGACTTGATTCATTTGAGCTTTTGATTTTATATTCCAACCAAGCTTTTAGAAATCGTATAACTTTGCTTTCTTTAAAAACCCAACTCATACAAATCAGATACCAGACAACAGTTAAAAACTATTGTCTATCTTGCAATGCAAAAATTGAATGTCCTTGCTTCTCACATTTTGCATTTTCTATAATAACATTCTGCCAAGAACAATGGCCCTTTATGCTGCTTGATCAGAGAATAGATAAAACAAAGAGTAGGAAAAGTTCAGATTGATAGCAAAATATTACTCTGTCACCGATATAGCAGACATAATGTTTGTCTTCAGGGTGCCCCATAAACCCTGTTCTTGGTTGTCCCCCTGGCACCTCATCTTCTTGCCAAATAACTTTTGCCAAGTCAAATATGTGAGCTACAAATAAAATTAAACCTGGAGTAATGGAATTCCCACCCTCAGTTGTCCACAGAGAAGGCATATTTTTGACATGGGGTATTCCTTGAATTCTAAAAATTACACCAATGGGCAATTGTTTCTTCCCACTGCAGAAATTCCAACTGTATATTACAAGAACTATTTTCTATCTGGTCAGAGTTCATTTCCTATCTTAATTTTAGGTGACACTAAAGAATGCAAGTTGCACATTGCCTATTCACATAGGAAATAATGTATGGTAAATAACACTAAACTGGACTTCTAATTAAAGTATCTGAAATTAAAGTACAATAGTAAATCATACAGTGTTAAAATGAAAATATATGACTACTTAGAACCTGCTGGGGGTGTCAGTTTTATCTAAAGCCTGCTTTAAGGCAACCATTAAAGTGTGTACGCATTTCATGGCTGAGAAAGATTTTAAAAAGCTACAACAGGTTAAGTTATAACATCATCCTATGTTGATAAATTGGAGAAATAGTCTGGATATACAATGATATACAATGGCATACATTGATATAAAATGGAGGTCAAATAAAGTTGGCAGAATGTAGAATAGAGCAAAGACATAAAATGAACAACTATATGGAAACCTTAACGCAAATCACAGCCACATAAATAGTGGCATAGACAGTCACTATGCAATGAATGTAGATCAACCCTGAACATTGCCTTCTTTCCATGAGTAAAAGGCAAATTCCTTCAGTAAGGAGGAGAAATAGAAATATCATAAATACATAATAATTTTAATATCATATATACTGTTTTCAAAACAGTATCTAAAAAAAAATAAAAGGACACTAAGATTTGGAGGTCATTCAGGCTAACACAAAATAACTTTGTTAAGTATTTAAACCTCTAAAGAAGGAAAATGTAAGGGATGTGAGGTTAAACCAATGAGTACACTGACTGGAGACCAACATAACTGTATCTCAAAGTACAAAGGGTCACCATCAAAAGACAGTGGATTTGGATTTGGAGGGGGATTGTTCTCATATAATGCAATTAGGTTACAGACTTAAAATTTAGATTAATAATATTTTAGGCCAACGAATAACTTAGCAACATAAGACTTATTAAATGAGTAGAGAAATACAATAAAGAAAATTGATATTGACATTCTGGTAAAAAGTAATTCTTTGAGGAATAGATGGAACATGATAATCATTACACTTATCAGGATAATCTGAGAAAATAAAACAGGTGATACTGAAACATCAGTTCATCTCTGTAAATCCAGCAGAAGTTTGTCTCCCCTGAAACCATACTCAAGACAAGCAAATGCAAATTGCGGTTTATAAATGTCACTAAATACCCAATACCATGGTAAACCCTGATAAACATTTAAATAATATTAATAATACAGTGTTATGGTACACTATGTTGTGCCTTACCATTGTCAAATCTTTTCATTTTCACCTTCTTCAGGTGCCTCAAATGGCAAATTGCCCACAGACTCCTTGTTCTCCTAAATTTTGACTTTATACCCTTTATATATGTAACTTTAAGACCATATTAGCTTAACTGGCATTGATGGTTTATTAAACTATCACACAAGTTCTACTTGCAGTTTTGAGAATAGTTATCCAATCAAGCTCTGCAATGACATGCAGAAATGCTAATTACACTCTCAAGGCATGCTGTAAAGTTCCTGCAACAAAATTAATCTTTTATTTCACAACTAATCTGTATTCTACTTCCAGGCCTACCATTGCAATGTCAGGGACGAAAGGGGTAGTTATGCAATGAACAAGAGATAGATTATCACAATCTCAAAAATAATAATAAAGTATCATAGGTCTGTGAAAAAGTATTTCAAGAAACCTTTTAAATAGTACCAAAAAAGGAGAGGTTCATATATGGAGCTACCAGAATATCCCTGAATCCAAGAAACATAATTCTAATAGCAAAGATAAGACTAATAAAAATTAAATATGAAAACTATGAAACTATGAAGTTGCTTATAAACTAAATGATATCCAAAATTTGTACCATAAAAACTCAGAACAGGAGATCAGTGGGTACCACAGTATCTTAAGGGGAAGGACATCACCTTTTGCATGGTACAGATCAGTAAGAGATAAAAGAAAAGAGATATTTTCACAGAAAAACAAGAAACGCATGTAAAGCAGGAGGGCTCCTCTGGAGAACACCTGAACATACTGAAAACACCTTCAGAAAGCCAAGATTCCATCCAGTTAGGAAGGGTCATGACAACCTCAGTTGGTTTAGCCCTGCTAAAATGCTGGTGTGAAATAACTGTGGCTTATTAAGTGAGGAAATAGCATGGTAAGAGAGTCTCAGACTCTCGGAGGGATTTTTCAAAGCTCTGGATGCTGTTCTTGGTTTAGTAACTGGATGCTGTTCTTGGTTTAGTAACGTGTCTATCTCGCAAAGCAGATGAAATCATCATATTATCATGGCCCTAGTATAAACTTAGTGTCAGCCACATGTGTGTAAGCTTTTTGAATAAAGATGTTATTGCTGCAAAATTGTTAATACAACATGTGCTTTGGGTCATTTTTAAGTAGACAGATGTATTTACAGTACACCCAGAGAAAAGCAAGTCTTCACATAATGCTGTCACCCAGCAATTCTGCTGACACTGCTGCTCACCTCTATACTGGATCTTCAATGCAAGTCCGGGCCTCTCTGCTCATTTTCAATCTATATTTATAACAAGACTGGCAATGGCTTTTTAAGTTGGGAATTTATAGAGACAATGTGTCTCTAACAGACTGGGGGTGACTAAACTTGGTTGAGAATTGTAACTTATGATGCAGTTAATTTAAGCTCATCTGTATAAAACAAACTGGAAGTGCATAGTAATTTGCAATATTTCACCAAAAGGGGTAGAATGGTATGCTGAAGGAGAGGATTTCTGTTCAGTCTGTATTTCTCCTTCTCTAGGCACTATTTTGAGGCTCCCCTCTCCTATTTTCATTCCACATGCTGCATAAACCACTGCACGTGGACAAAGTTGTCTTTAAATAGAGTGTTTAATAATAATTTTATTGGTAAGACCATAGTTCAACATCCACTATAAAATTGCCTTTCCCTAGTTGCCTTTTGAGGATGGGCTTCTCTTTGACTCTTCATGTCTCTGCAGGTTCAGGTTTTGACTGCAGAACCCTGTCTGCTAATCAGCCGCCTTTTTCTTTTGCCTGAACTCCAGCAATTAGAGTTTCATGAGGCTCCATTCTGATACCATCTTCACTTTCTGAAGATGTTTCCTTTCTATTCAGGTATTCTGTTCTGCAGCCAGACCTGCCCTACTCTACACACCTCTGCATTCATTATCTGATTTACACGGATCCATTTCCCATACTCCTCATTTTGGCTGAAAGAATAAGTTCCAGATTGAAATCTGCACTTAAAAAACAATCCTCCAGGAGACAGAAACATCCCAAAATTGTATTTCTTATGAGATATTATTAATTTTTTTTTCTGATCAAGATTTTGTTACTATTTAACCATTTCACATTCAATGTAGCACAATAAAACTATTTTGCCATGCCTTTCAAAGGCACAGATTTCTAAAATGAATGAAATACTTTGGGGTCAAATCGTAGCTAATCACAGTGGTCCCCTTAGCAACAGACAGATTTCACTCACTAAATATCACCCACTAAGTGAGTTAACAAATGACCCATTAAATCTTTTTCAGGCACTAATTCCTACACAAATGCTAAAAGAGAATGTTGACCAGTCTAAGCCAGTTGGGAAAAATAAGTCCCTATACTTACACATGTTTATTTACCAAAGCCCCATACAAGAATCACTTTCAATGAATCATTTAGACATTATGTGTTTATTCAACAAACATTATGTGCCAAGTACAGTGACAAAAATACCCCTAGTAGATGCTCTATCCTAAGCTAAGGAAACCCAGAATTGTTAAACCATATATACCCCTGAACATATACTTAGTAAAAGAAATCATAATTTAAAACACAGAAAATTATATTACAGCTAGAAGGAATGAATCTAAGAGGTTGATTTTTTTCTTCTTTTTCTTTTCTTTATAACAACTTCATTAAGATATGACTCACATACCATGCAATTCTTATATTCAGAATTGATTTTTAACTATATATTTAATAATTAAAATATCTTCAATACATCTAATATAATTCCTTTCAAAAAACTCATAGTCCAGTAGGGAAACAATATGAAAGTAGGAGCCTTTTCAGTGCCTATTTAGCAGCAGCAAAATGTGGTGGTTTTATTAACAAGAATATCTCAAGTCTAGTTTTCCAGCTCAGAACTCTCTCCTAATAGCCAGACCCATCTTTCTCCATGGGTCCTAGAATTTCTGCCTGAATATTCAGAAACATTCATTCAGTTTTATAAAAACTTAAAGTCTTTAACTTCTCCAAGGGGTTTTATTTTTTCCCCTGGTGCCATAATTTTGGTTCACAGAACCTCTATCCATCTGGCTCCCCATTTTGGGAGCCTGTTCAGTACACTTGAAGAATGCCTCTCCTTCAGCCCCCAACCTGAATCAGTTAGCAAGATCATCCAAACAATTTCTACATACTTCTCTCATCTTTTTCTCTCCATCTCAGACTTAGTTGCATTCATCATCTTGCATTATAATATTCATTTGTGAGTTCCTTTTTCATGCTTGTTACATTGAACTCGCATGAAATCAAGAATAGTGTCTTCTTAACTTTGTGTCCTACGCACCTAGTATAATACTTAGCACATAGTGGGTACTTAATGAGTTTCATTAAAATTAAATAGCTTATGACAAAATATTTACTACCTTCCTTGTGAATTGATACCTCTTAAAATGAGTTTTAAGCCTTGTGAAGCTTCAAGGGTAGTGCTTATCGTTCTAAAACAATCGGATATTCAAATTTACACTGATACATATTATTTCTGCATTTGAGTAATCTACCCCCACCAATTTCTCATTCTTAAATTCACTCCTTATAACCCTTCTCCCCACAAGCTATGATTAAGTCATTACTCTTCCTTTTGAAACATAGAACATCTAGGAGAAAATGGACACACCATCCCATACAAAAGAGCAGATTTACACCAGCACAAATCATACAGGTATACTAAGGTACTTTCCAGGAAAACAAGTTGTGTGTAAAGTTCTGCTGAGGTTTCCTCTTCCCACAGAATAGCACCTACAGGAGGGGGTATAGTGCAGGAACATGTGGCATTGTGCTTGGAATGTTTCTCTGCCTAATTGGCCTGAATTTATGAGTTCATAACAACCTTCTCTATGCATTTTCAAACACAGGCAGCACAATAAAATAAGCCTGTGTGATATCCAGGCCTCTAGGTTTTATGGGGATCTTTACAACGTGAGCATGTCGTGCACAAATGCATGGGGTATACACAGATGTTTACTTTCATTTATATTTCTCAGGGCAGCAGCAACAACATAAATGCAGTTTGGACAGCATCATTAAGAATTACACTTAAAATTACTTCATTACATTAAAAAAATGTGTTTCCTTCCATTTTCAATTCACTTTAGAAGTCAAAAATTAAGTTGGCCAATATAGGTGACTACCTCTCCCTTTCCAGGCTTTTTTCCCAAGTCATTTCACATTTGCTCTCCCATTCTGGTCTCTTGGTCTTTCTACTATTTAGTATTTTCAATAGCTAATGAGCTCTAGGAGCAGAACATTACTGCTGCTCAGGGCCTGATGTTTTTTCTTTCTTGTTGTCTGATTGCTTGAATTAATGCTGTAATATTTGCATGCCATTACATTACACCAGAACAATCTTTTCTCAGCTATGGGTACCAGCAGAGAACAGTTTGTAAGTAATATTGTACTTTCCTGATTTAATAAGTGGGTAATTTGTTCCAGTGAGAAAACATGCATGACTTTCTTATTATGAAAATAAATGAAATAAGATAATCACCAGGACTTTCAGAACTCTACTCTGAGGTACATTTGGATTTTAGAAGACATTAAGATAGGCCAAGAGGTTAAAAACTCTGGAAAGTAATGCGAGAGTCCCTGATGACATCTCAGCTGCAGCTCGGACAGGGTTTGGTTTCTGCTTTGTAATCAGCCAGGTTCTGGACACTTCCTCACAGCTGTGACACATACCACTATGTTGGTTGGGATGCCTGCTGATTTCTGATTCTGTCTTTAAAGCAATAAAGATGTGTCAAAGGCCTTGAGGTGAGGCTACTGCCACCAGCCACACTTAGTCCTGTGATTCCCTGGTAACAGGCAGAATAATGGTGGGCTAGAAACCTCCCTGGCATCCGTACTGGGCAGAAAAGGCTCTGCATCTCAGAGTCTGGAGGGTCACTTCCCTCACTGAATCCCCATCTTTCAACTGCCAGTATAAAAATTGATATAGATCTCATCTAAAATGTTGCCTTCTTAGAGAAGACTTTCCTGACTACTTTATCTCCAGTTAATCTCCTGGACAAGAGAATAGAAGCAGCCAAAGCAGATGCTACCGAACCAGTTAGGAGGCCAGTGTGAGAGATCCCAGAAAGAGATGATGGTACAGTGAACTTGGGAAGTGGCAGAGGAGAAGCAGAGAAGTGCCTGGATTTTACAGGTCCACAATCTCTATTCTACAATTCCAAAATATCAATAAAAAAAAAAAGAAGAGGAAGAAGAAGAAAGAAAGAAAGACTGAAACTCAAAAGTGTTTTGGTAAGTTTGTCACCAGGACTATTTGACAACAAATTCTACGTGAACAAAAATGTGAAGCCTTTGTTGTCTTAACATTTGTATCCAACAGTCACACATGTCTCTGCTATTTGATGACATTTTTTGACTTAGGAATTAATTGCACTGGAAAATGTCCAAAAGAGTTACTGATATACCTGTAGGTAACAGTGAAAAGAAGAAAAGGAAGCATCTTTCTTTATCAAACAGCTCAGAAAGTAGAGTTACTGCTGAAGCTTGATGGTGGTATGTATGTTACTGAAGAATATGGTATGAGAACCACAACCATATATGACTTAAGAAACAAAGAAAATCTGTTGAAATTTTACAGTGACAGTAATAACCAAGGACTAATTAAAAATAGAAAAATATTGCACAGGGCCAAAATTGAAGATCCTGATTGTGTACTGATGGAGTGGATTCAATTGCAAAGAAGTAAAGATATGCCATTGACTGGTTTGTCGGTCATGAAAAAAGCAAAAATATTCAAAGAACTGAACACTGAAGGTGAGTGTGAATATTCAGAAGACTGGCTGCAGAAATTTAAAAGCATCATGGTATCAAGTATCCTAAAATCTGTAGTGAAAAAGCTTCTGCTAACTACAAAACTTGAAAATTACATTGATGAATTTGCTAAGATAATATCAATGAAAACCTTAACCCTGAACAAAGTTACAGTGATGATGAAACAGCTTTGTACTGGTGTTACCTTCCTGGAAAAACCTTAATAATAGGTGATGAAAGGGAAATAACAGATTTCAAGAATGCCAGGCAAAGGTTAATTAATTATTCATGTGTGTGCTAATGCTGCAGGCATACACAAGATAAAACTGGCAGACACCGGGAAAAGTCTATATCCAAGATGTTTTAAAGGTGTGTACAATTTACCTGTGCATTATTATGCAAACAAAAAAGCTTCAGTAACAAAAGAAATCTTTTCTGACTGGTTCAATAGGCATTTTGTGCCTGCAGCCCCTTTTCCGTGGGGAAAGCCTATAATAAGGCTTTCTGTGGTAATGACCCATCACCTCTCGTTGGTCCTACTTCTGGTTCATCATCAGATGTCCAGTTCAAGCCTCATTGCAGAGATAGTGGTAATACTGGTAGAACCTATTCTCCAGGATTCTCAATCAGAAGTGATGAACATTTTTTTTTAAGACAGTCTCACTTTTGTCATCCTTGGTAGAGTGCCATGGCGTCATAGCTCACAGAAACTTCAACTCTTGGGCTCAAGCGATCCTCTTGCCTCAGTTTTTTATTTTATTAGTGCAGAAGGGGTTTTGCTCTTGCTCAGGCTGGTCTCAAACTTGTGAGCTCAAGTGATCCACCTGCCTTGGCCTCCCAGAGTGCTAGGATTACAGATGTGAGTCTCATGCCCGCTCAAAGTGATGAACATTTATTGCATGTAGGTGTGTTGTTTGTTAGTCTTCCTCAGTATAAGTTTAAAATTTTACTTAAAAATTTTTTACAAATAAGTTTTTCCAGAAATGACAAAAGAAATTAGAAGCTTGTGGTATGTATGTCTATATTTATACTGCTATTTCATTTGCCAATAAATTTACTAATTTATTTACGCAAATAAAAAAATCTTCCAGGTTCTTTACAATGCATTCCTTAGTTCACCAACATTCTGTCTAAGTCAGAGAGAATAAGAGCCCAGAATGACCATTGTTTACTACATGCATTCCTTGCAAGAATGCCTGCTAAGGCAGCCCACATAACCAAAGTTTTTTAATCTAAAACACAACTAGGGACTTGGGAAATCATAAAATATGATTAATTTTATATATTCTCTTATAAAATCCCATCCCAGGCATATACTGTTCTAACAACATATTTAGCCAAAACTATCTATGCAGTCATGGAAACTGTTTTTTAAAATTATTTAAAATTAGATAATCCCCACCTCCAAAACAGCAGTAATATTTGCTGTCTCTTTGTAGGTTTGAGACCAAACATTCCTTTTAGGTATTTAGTGGTCAATGAAGTAGAATAGGGGAAAGCATGTGTGCTATGGCAATCTGGTCTTCACAGTTAGGAGTTTGGAATAAGGCTGCCATCTCTCATGTGGGAAGGGAAAGGCTGGATGATGGGCTTGAGCTACAATTAAATATCAAAACACAATTTTTATTTATGCTGTTATCATACTGAATAAGTTATGCATATGATATGATAGAAAGTTCTTTATTCCTTTTCTTCATAACTATCTCATACCCAATCTGTACATCTTGTTGTTTCTATCCCTGGATGAAACTTGGGACAAGTTCTATAACTTACGTGCAAACACTCCAATGATAAAGTGATATCCCTCACTTTAACCCTGAAACAGAGATGAATCATAAAAATTCTTGTCCAAAGTCATATCAACCTTTTTTCCAGGTTTATCTGAAGACTGTTTCCAGAAGGAGGTAATAGGAAGGATTTGGGGGATTCTTTTGAACTAAAGTATCTGAAAATTCCTGTATAGCAGAGATGGAGAGGATAGGGTAAAGGAATAAAAGTATAGACAACACCTTTTCCAATTGGAATCCCTCTGGAGTTGTTTTTGGCTGTGGCTTTAAACTGCCTCTCAGGAGCACCTATGGGTGTCTTGACAGAGGCCCTCCTTGCCGTGGAACTCTCCCCTGCCATTCCCTGCCCCAGTGCTTACCACTTTCAGGCTCTTGGCTCTCTGTAAAGCTCCACCTTATAGACCTCTTCTCTGGGGGTTCCATTCTGTCCTTTTCCAGGAAACCATATTGCAGAGTCCCTGCAGGATGACTCTAGAGCACTGGCAGCCTGGCTTTCTCTCTCTGACCACCACAGTTCCACAATTGGCAGGAAAGCAGCAAAGCCCCAAACACAGATGCTAAGTGGTGACCACAGCCCACTTTGCCCTTCAGAACTCTCAGGCGACAATCAGATTGCAGTCAACTATGCACCCAGTGCAAAGATCACACAAAAGCTCCCCATGGATTCTCCTTGAAGCCCCTCTACTTAGCCCTGACTTAAGAAAAAAGCACAGAGAACTAAAATTCTCCAATCTTTGACCACTCTCAGCCTCCACCATGTCAATCAATTTATAGTGATGAACAGGGGCCAAGCCCCTCATCAGGGTGCTCTGGTAGCTTATCTTGGAATGTGCGGAACGATTAGAGCTGCACTTCAGCCAACACTGCGAGGAAATGTTCCCACGTCAGCACACTTGCAGCTCCTTGGGGCCGGCTCAGTCCAACATGCTGGAGGCATTCAACATTCCTTTTCCTTCCTGGAGGCAGCAAAAACTTAGGCCACATGATATCAGAATACACCTAGTCCCAATAATGTCAAGAAAGAGTGCCAGAAACATAAAGAGGGCTAAGTGATGCACAGGCAATTTTGATGATGTAATATGTTAAATTTGCTGCTAGTTAAAATTCTTCAGGAATCCCAGACAGTCCTCTTCTGTGTTCTACCTCAGCAGTCTATAAAACTGGTTCCCCGCCTAGCCCCTTTTCCTATTACAATTTTATCACTCTTTTCTTTTTCAAATAAGCACATGCCACAGTGCTGTACAAGTCTTTCTCAGATGAAGGACTATTTATCTTGGAGAGCGACACACTCTGAGCTTGTGGGCGATGATTGGTAGCACAGCACGGATGGACAGGAAGTTGTGTGTCTTCCCCAGAGCACTGCTCACATATTTCACTACTAAATATAAAACACAGAGGGTATGTTTGGGGCAAAGAAACTTGGACCTCTTGGAAATCCAAACCTATTCCAGCCCTGCACAGCATGATCAAGTTAGCTAATAAATCTCCCTCATCTTACAGCTCTGTCCCTTCCATAGGAAACACGAGAGAGCTTCTTATTTTATGGTTTTCAACTTATAATAAATTTCATATCTATCAGAAAGAAACCTGCCCCACTATCATTCCCTCCCCTCCCCCAAGCAGAATAACCTTCTGAAAGAGTAGCCTAGAGATGATTGCCATTGTCAGAAGTCACTGTTTGGGACTTTTTTCTGACATTTTCTTACGTCCATTTTTAGCAGAACAACTCTTCATGGTCACAGATAAGCCTGCAGCAGAAATCCCTGGTGGTGGCTATGTCATGGGAGCCAAACAAATGCAATTTGTTACAATTATTATTTGTTTCCTTATCAAAAGCAGCATGAGAATGGCACACTTTTCTATCAAATGCTTATTTTTACTGGCCCATGTTTTGCTGATATTTTTCCTATAACACCCAACTTGCCTTAACTGCCTAACTGCCTAACCAGGGGGTGGAAGGATGGAAGAGGAAGAGGAGCTAAGACTTTTGCCTAAAAAGACAAAGTACCATTTCAATAAATGCTAAAGTTTGGGCCAAAAACCAGTGTTCACTTGGATAGCTTATTCACTGAAACAGCTATGGTAACTTTTACTACTCTGGTAACATTTACAACAGCCAAACATTGAAAAGCCTCTTTAATATACACAAATATATAGGAGGTACACACACACACACACACACACATACTCCAAAATAAAAGAGATTAAGTAAATATTCTTTCTTACATGTTGCTGAAACCATTAAACAAGAATGGGGTGGAATATGGAAATGCCATTTCAGATAATCTGGATACATTTTTCCTCAGATTATCTAGTTACCATGTCCTATAATGAACTTTTTATATATCCAAATACCTAGATAATAAAACTCAAAATAAATCTGTTTAATTTTCTTGCAGTTATCTCATATTTCTAATCCACTAGGTGTAAATAAACTTGTGGTTCAGACATTGGCTAATCTCATGACTTCAGAAAATCCTCAATAAGTAAATATTATATTTTATTTATCACAATAGTGTCTCACATATTTGAAAATTACAGGCACATTACTTAAGAAACTTACTTTCTGAGACTATAGGCAATGCTGCCTGTGCTGTTATGAACATTTGATACAACCCAATTTCAGTGCTAGAAAATATGCCTATTTGGATTCTACATTAGGAGAAACTTTAAAGAGGTGATTGCATTGTAAAGTAAGCATCATGGTATTTAGATTGAAAGAACAAAAGAAATGTATCACAAGAAGTGAAAGCAGCAGTGAATATAAGAGTTGCCCACAACCAAGGCAATGACAATGGCAGTGAACTCTCAGAAATGAAGAAAGCACTCAAGCGTCATTTGAAACAGCACCAACCCAAGAGTAAGGAGAGTCTGGCCACATCTTACTGTCCTCATTATCAATAACTGTGACCTAGTCATAGCTTCCTTCTAAGGCTTTCCTCACTTGTGTAATGAGTAGATTGAAGAAGTATAAAATTTTACTTTGAAAATCATAATATTACTCCTACAAATGTGGTCAATTAGAAAAATAAGTAGTATCCTCCAATGGTAAACATGATACTAAGTGGTCAAAGACAGAGTTCCCTGTAAGTTCAGAAAAAAGAGAAAGATGCCTGCCTTTTCTACTTCTACTAAATTTAATACCAGAAGTTCTAGTCAAAGGAATTAGTCAAGAAAATAAAAATACAAGGCATTCAAATTAGAAAGAAAAAATGTGTCTGGCTGCAGACAACATGATCTTATGTATAGAAAACCCTAAATGTCCCACCAAAAAAAGAAATTTATGTACATAATATACAAATTCAGCAAAGTAGCAGGACACAAAATCAACATACCAAAAATGGTTATATTTATTTACACTAATAATGAACAATCTTCAAAGAAACTTAAGAAATCAGCAGCATTTATAGTAGAATCAAAAAATAAATATAATACTTAGGGATAAACATAACCCAGGAGGCAAAATATTTGTGCATTGAAAACTAAAACATGTTGCAAAATGAAGTTGAAGCCACAAGTAAATAGAAAGACATCTTATGTTTAAAGACTGGAAGATTTTATATTGTTAAGATGTCAAGAGAACTGTAGATTTAATACTAGCCTTGTCATAATCCTAATGATGTTTCTTGCAGATATAGGAACATTCATTCTAAAAGTCATATGGCACCTACAGGGACCCAAAATAACCCAAATAATCTTAAATAAAGATGAAGTCAGAAGTATCACACTTCCTGATTTCAAAACTTGTTATAAAGCTACAGTAATCAAAACAGTGTACCCTGAGGACAGACACATAAACCATGGAATAAAAATGGAAGATCAGAAATAGAGTCAAGTGACTTTCAACAAGGGTTACAAGACCATTCGATGAGAAAAAGAGAGTCTCTTCAGCAAATAGTGTTGGGATATTGGATAGTCACATATGAATGAATGAAATTGAATTCTTTTTTTTTTTTTTTTTTTTTTTTTTTGAGGCAGAGCCCTAAGCTGTCACCCTGGATAGAGTGCTATGGCATCTCAGCTCACAGCAACCTCCAATTCCTGGGCTCAAGCAAGTCTCCTGCCTCTGCCTCCCAAGTAGCTGGGAGTACAGGTGCCCGCCACAACACCCAGCCATTTTTTTTTTTTTTGGTTGCAGCCACCATTGTTGTTTGGTGGGCCTGGCCTGGATTTGAACCTGCCAGCTCAGGTGTACGTGGCTGGTGTCTTAGCCCGTTGAGCCATAGGTGCCAAGTCTGAAATTGAATTCTTAATTTACACTATACAAAGAATGAACTCCAAATGGATCAAAGACCTAAACCTACTACCTAAAACTACAAAATTCAGTGGAAATAATGGTAAAATACTTCACTACATTCAATTTGGCAATGATTTCTTGGCTATGACACCAAAAACATAGGCAATAAGTGTGAAAAAATACCAAGTGGACTACATAAATATTGAAAACTTCTGTGCATCCAAGGGAAAAAAAAAAACTATAGAGTGAAAAGGCAGTCTATGGAATGGAAGAAATATTTACAAATCACACATATAAGGGAATAATATCCAGAATATATAAAAAGCTCCTATAACTCAAGTGAAACAAATATCCTAATTAAAAAGGGAGTAAATGGTTTAAATTGACATTTCTCTAAAGAAAATATATGAATAGTCAACAAGCCTGTGAAAAGATACTCAACATCACTAATTATAAGGGCAATGCAATGAGATGTCTCCTCATGCCCAATGCAATGGCTACTACTAAGAAAAATTCAGAAAATAACAGGGTTGGTGAAGAGGTGGAGAAATTGAAACCTTGGTGCACTGTTGGTAGTAATGAAAACTGATTTAGCAGCTAATAAAGAAGTATGGCACCTCTTTTAAAAATGAAACATATAATTCCCATATGATCTAGCAACTCCACTTCTAGGTATGTGTTTTAAAGAATTTAAAGTAGAGTCCCAAAGAGCTACTTGTACATCCTTGTACACAGCAACAGTGGTCACAATAGCCAAGAGGTAAAAATGAATCCAATGTCAGTCAATGGATGAATGGAGAGACAAAATGAGGTATATGCGGATACAATGGAATATTATCCAGCCTTAAAAAGAAAGGAATTCTGACACATGTGATAGCATGTATGAACCCTGAAGATATACTACAGTCACAAAAAGATAAATACTGTATTACTCCTCCTGTATAGTGTATCTAGGATAGTCTCATTAATTGAAACAAAAAGTTGTCAGATGGTTGCCAGGAGTTGGAGGGGGGGAGAGAACATGGGGAGTTATTATTAATTGGGTACATATTAACATTTTACAAAGGGGAAAAGTTCTGGATGTTGCTTATATAACATTATAAATATAACACTATGGAACTGAATACTTAAAAATGGTTAATATGTTAAATTTTATGTTAGGTATATTTTACCACAATTAAATTTTTTAAAATTGGGGAGTCATAGATGTGGAGGAAACTTTAGGAGCCTAGACCAAGAGTTTCTTTGAGCTACATCATTCTCCATTCCTTCAAACCCTTATCTAACTCTTTTCTCCAAGAATACATATTTCATGAATCCCAATCCAAAGGAATCTTTCCTGGTTTAATATTACATCAGGCAATTAAGAATTTTGAATAATATCTCTCCCCAGTTCAACTCTTTTTGTTAAAATTTCCACTTCATCTTCAGGTAGTTTCTTTTTCTTTTTTGTTTTTATTATTAAATCATAGCTATGTACATTAGTGCAATCAAGGGGTACAATGTGCTGGTTTCATATACAATCTGAATTATTTCCATCAAACTGATTAACATAGCCTTCATGAAATTTTCTTAGTTATTGTATGAAGACATTTGTATTCTGCATAGTAAGGTTCGCCTGTACCCTTCTAAGATGCATTGTAGGTGTGGCCCCACCAATTAAGGTAGTTTCATGATAGAATCACTCCTATACTTATCTATAAAACCATAGACTCCAAAAAGACAAGATAAGGAAGGAGATTCTACTAATTTCACCTCCCCCCTAAAAAATTCACAATGAAACTAATGAAACACTTGTTATTAAGACTTTCCAATTAAATGAAGAACCATTTGGACATTATTTCAACTTCCCCATGTTCTATTTTTCAAGGCACATCTCAAGTTCCATATTCTCTAAGAAATTAACTAATGACTTCCTTCTTTGATAAATATATTTATATTTTTAATGTTGGTTTTAAAGCCTGCCCTATAAAGATATATATTCTCTATGTCAAAAACATTACCTTAAAATTATTGTGTCTTCACCACATCCTCAAGTATTTCTGGGAATGCCTTACAGACACTGCTTGATTTATGAAGTCAGTTCTTAACCAGTTTTCTCTTGCCTATTTGCTATGAAAACTATTTCAACTCTTTTAGAACCCTCTTCAAATTTCACTTGCTTAATAAGCCATTACAAGAAGACAGTGAATTGGGCTTCCAGAACATAACAATGAAAATTGAAAGAAGCTGCCGACCACATCACATTAGTGTAAATCATTCATCCTCCTCTGGGTACTTTTTACCCTTGCAATTTCTCAGTCTTACCTTGATTGGTAGTTCACAAAGCTCAAACTATGTCTCTCTATGCATTTCTTCATCTGGAACTGCATAATTGATACCAGTTACTGTACATTTACTTTTATACACCATAAATATTTCCCCATGCTCCTAATTCTCTGGACTTGCATGCTTATTTATTCAATATTGTCTGTTAATACCAGATACAGCAAATGTGAAGAACAAGAACTTGGTGGGGGGGGAGGTATAGCTTAACCAGAAGTTTTACTTTTTATTTGTATTCTCCAACAATGCACAAGTCACTTATTGATCTTAGATCTCAATTTCTCTACCTACTAAAAATAGTAACCAAAGTTCTTTTCCATACTATTCAAAGTGATTTACAGATTCAATGCAACATCAAAATACCAAAGTCATATTTCACAGATATAAAAAAATAATTCTATACTTTGTTAAGAAACAGAAAAGTGTAGCTGCCAGCCAGCCCCCCAATCAATGACACAGAGGTAGCACCACAGAGGGGATGATTGATTTGAAAGGGAATGGCTGAAGCTCTCTCAGGCATTCAGCAACTACCCATCTTGACTAAGATTCTTATATACCACAAATCATCAGATAACAATATCCAAGAATAAAGAACACAAAAGATAATAAAATCTGCCATAAACATTCTTTGTTTGCATTCATATAGTAAAGCACATACACACATTTTTAAACTAAGAATATCCTATTTGGAGATAAACAACAATGGAGATAAACCACAAAGGCACTGGGTGGTCTGTTCTGTTTGCCTACTTCCCTATATGATTAAAGGAAAGTTATTGTGTAAATTGAAGTAAGGAACAAAGTGTAACAGCCCACTGCCCCAGGTAAGGTGATTAATCCCCAGCTGCACTTGGCGGGGCCCTCAGGCATATTCTTTCCTTTAGGGCGTAACTGCCTGCGTTTTTCAGCAAAGCCACTTCTGTGAGCTGGTGGTGAATATCCCCCAAAACTCACATCCAGCCCAAGTACTAGAAATGTTCCTTCTCAGGGCCTTGCACCTCAAGGAGCACAAATGAGACTCATTCACCTTACAAGGGTGCAGGGGATTATGCCCCTTCAGAAAAGAGTCCAAATGACCAATAGACAAAAAAAAAAAAAAAAATCCTGGAGGCATCACATTATCAGACTTCACACTATAGTACAAGGCTATACCAAATAGCATGGTTTGACAAAAGAATAGAGACATATCATAGGCCAATGGAACAGAACAGAGAACTCAGATATAAAACTACCTACAGACAGTCAACTGATCTTTGACAAAGCAGACAACAATATACACTGGGGCAAAGAAGGCCTATTCAATAAATGGCTGGGAAATTGGACAGCCACATGCAGAAGAAAGAAAGATATAGGACCAATCTCACCACTCACAAAAATAAATTCAGGATGGGTAAAAGAGTTGGAATCTTGAATGGATTCCACATGTTGTGATTTGAATGTTGTGTTGTTTAGTGCACAAAGTCTAGTCTAGGACACCTGAGACCTAGGGTCAGTTTTTCTGATTATTTTATTTCTGATCTTGGACAAGTCATTTAACATTCAACCTCAATTTCTCTCGTTTGTATAATGAATAATTAATGTATTTCCCTCTATCCTCAGTTTTACCTGAACTCAGCCAGTGATCCTGGTCTAATAACTTGAGATGAATCTTCGTCATTGAATAACTCAGCTAAAGTGTCTGTATTTCCATTAAACTCTCTGAGCTCTTCTTTCCTCTTTTAGAAGCAATTTCTTATTTGTGCTGCAAAAGGTAATAAAATGTTCTTCCTCTTAAACTTGTGAAGTTTTGATCTAATTTTTTAATGAAATCAACAGGAACTAAGCCACACTTTGTTTTCAGTTGCATTTGCCTATATCATAGCCTTCATTTCATACCAATCTCAGCTTCTATCCCTGGAAAACTAGAGGAAGGTTCGTAGTTTGCTTCCATATGGGCACAAGAGAAGAGATTGGTGGTTCTTGTGCCAAATATTTCTAACTTTCTTCTGAATTCTCCCTACTTATTTGCTAGAGATTTGATCCATTCCTTTCCATCAAATTGCTTCAAAAGATAATTAAAAGCATGAGAATCTTTAATAAGTTCTTCAGTAAAGACCTAAGAAATACTTCACCTTCTGTAGAGTATCTCCTTTTTATCCATGACCTTACGCTAGTTCCACTAATTCTTTGGTGCTGTCTTGCCTTCCACATTTTAATTAATTTTCAATATCGGTTCTGAAGTAATAACAAAAGGCTTCATAAACTTTGGCAGTAGAAATGGGGAAGGGAGGAACCTACCTAGATGCCTAATTTCTGATGTGCAACTGTGCAATTTTTCCATCCTAATTTTCAAAAAAACCCATGTTTTTAGGCTCTGTGCCTGTGGCTCAAGCGGCTAAGGTGCCAGCCACGTGTACCTGAGCTGGCGAGTTTTAATCCAGCCCAGACCCACCAAACAACAATGATGGCTGCAACCACAAAATGGCCTGGCGTTGTGGTGGGCACCTATAGTCCCAGCTACTTGGGAGGCGGTGGTAAGAGACTCGCTTGAGCCCAGGAATTGGAGGTTGCAGTGAGCTGTGATGCCACAGCACTCTATCCAGGATGACAGCTTGAGGCTCTGTCTCAAAAACAAAACAAAACATGTTTTTATGAAAATTGCAGTTTTGCAAATTAGTCCTATAGGATTTCAGTTCAAAGAACTTGTCTAGGTGAGGGCTTCCAGGTATTATATTTTTAAACACAGACTTCAGGTTTGCTAGGTTTTTGGGGTTTTTTTTTTTTGTCTTAACTTTTCTTTCCAATATCTTCCTAATTAATGTCCTTATTTTATAATAATTTCCTATTTATAATTTAATTTTTCATATACTTTTCTTCATTTTTATTCAGAGTCATAATTATATATGGTTTAGGAAGCAAACAAAGAACAGAAGGGCTTATAAAGAAAATCAACAATTCTCTTTTCCATGCCTCTTACCCACAGGGTCTTGATTGCCAGGAGCAAAATTTTTAACTGCTGTTTTGTGTGTGTGAGACTTGCCTCCAAATACTTAATTAGCACATTTATGCTACTATTTCTTATCTATTGGCCTCCTGTTCTGACAGCTAAAGATTTCACCCATTCACACTACTCCTTACCTCCTCTCCACATAGAGATTCATCATCCTAGTTTCTCTTCTTCACACCCCTGCAATAATAACAAAATTAATTAAAGCTTCAATTCTTGGCCCATAAATTATAAACAACATACTTGTTTTCCTGATTTTACAAGACAACAAGATATTAAAGCTCTTACCTCTTTCTTCTCACCTTCTTCTTCCTTCCATCTCATTTCTGCTAACTGTAACAATTATAGCCAGTTGGATGCTGTTTATAATTTATTCCATAATCTCAGTACAGTCTTCCATGTTTGCCTATAGGCTGATTCTAAAGAATAGAAAACCGTAAGTGACATTTAATCTACAATAGCATGTTAATAAATAGTGAGGCAGTAAGCTATGGCCCATTTTCTTCACCAATGTCATGTTCTCCTTTTAAACTGGAATGTAGTTAGAATTACTTCAAGTGGATGTTCCTTCCTTTTTACAGCTTACCAATTTCCTTTAGCATATTCTCAAATATTTCTAGATTCATAATCATATTGTCTATCCTTTTATTTTCCCTTTCTCTCTCTTCCAAAAGCCTTTCCTTTGGAGTCTTAATTCTCTTTGTATAAGGTGAACTAGTGACTTTCTAGCACTGATACAGACTTCCCTTCACTATACTCTGGTTTGGACTCTCAGTTCCCTGCATTTTACATCTTTGTTCTTGATTTGCTATTTTATTTTTCTGTCTTCAAAGATCTTTCTATGAAAAAATAACCTGAGTATCTTGGCAGGTTTGAAAATGTTCTCCTTCCACCACCACATTTGAAGTGTTGGCTATCTATTATCTTGGAGTAGAAAGTGCTGTTGGTAGGAAGTTTAATCTCATGACTTTGTAGGCAAAGTTTAACTTCTCTAAGGCCCACTTTTATAAATTTTTTTCTTGATTTTTGTTCTGAAATTTTCACATAAATGTCTTTTGGTGCCTCTGGATACATTCATTGTACTTAGGACCATCTGAACTACTTCAATCTGAATACTCATGTTCTTTTTCAGTTGTGGAAATTTTCTTCTGATTTCACTGCTTCATAGCCTTGGGTTTAATTTGAGCTCCTGAGACCTTATCATGATAATTCATATGAAATGAATTTACTTGAAAGTATTTCCAGGAAAACTTGAGAAGAGTGGAGAAGTGGATAATGGAAGTAATGGTAAACAAACCTGGTAAACATCAAGTAAGTCCCCTGGGTGTCAGGTAACTCTGGCATAGGGAATGATGGCAGTGTCAGTTGCTCTTAGAGTCACCCCCATGAGGGATGGGAGTTGGGAGTTTTGGAAGAGCACAATGTAGTCAAGGAATCCAAGAAAATGTGGCAGCGCAGATATTCTCTGCTGTTAGTGGCTTCCCCGTGCCAAAGAGAAAACAACTCAAGCTTATTTGGAGATGTGTTGTGTAAACATTGTGAAATTATTTAAGAATTAAAATTTTGTTTCAAATTTTTTTTTTATTGTTTCAGGTTCATTGAGAGTACAAAGATTTAGGTTACATTGATTGCATTTGTTAGTTTAAGTCCCTCTTATAATTGTGTCATATACCTTAACCCCCATCCCCCTGCCTGGTCCCTTCTTCCTCTTCCCCCCTCCCGACCTTGAACTGATTTGAGTTTTTCTCTGATGAGGATGGGTATTAGATCATCTACTGGCTTCGTATCAGAAGTGAGTACTTTGAATTCCTGCTTTTCCATTCTTGTGATACTTTACCAAAAGGAATGTGTTAATTAACAGAGAAGACAGAAAAAGATCTAAAGCAGATCTAAAAGATCTGGTTTCAAATAACCAGAAAGGAAAAGGAAAGAAACCATATAGTTGAAAAGTGAACTAAGAAAAAAATGTGATAGCTAACACATTAATTCCATATAAATTATAGATTTAAATGCTAAAATAAAATATAGATAAATGTATTATAAAACATTAGGCTGTGTTTTATGTGCAAAGGCTATATATGTCATCAATAGCAGAAAATGTAATATAAATAAGTTTAAGAGCATTAAAAAAGCAAAACTGCTATAGCTTAAAAAGACAATACATGATCAGAAGAAGTGGGTAGAAAAACATAAATGGTAAGAAAAATGCTTTTAAGTATGTCAAACTTCCTACACATTGAGAAGGAAAACACAATAAATAAAAAATGGATGGCTAAAAAACAAATCACAAAAGCAATTGACTCATTCAAATATTATAACAATTAAAAATAGGAAAAATTCAAAAAGATATGAAAAGATGCTTAGCTTCACTAATAATCATATTGATGTGAATGAAAACAAAGAGCTCTCAGTTTTTACCTTATCGTATTAGCAAACACATGAAAACTGGGAAACAAGTACGCATATTAGTGGTGGGAGGGTAAATTGATAACAATCCTTTGGAAAGCAATTTAGAAATGTACTTTTAACCTAGAAATTCCACTTTCAGGAATTTATTCTATAGAAGTACTAATAAAAGTTCACCAAGGCATTTACACAAGAATGTTTATGTAGCATTATTCATAATAAAAAATGGAAATACAAGCAGTCCTGGGGTTACAAATGAGAAAGGTTTAATTTGTACATAAGTTAGGAGAGGCACATTTGCCTATTACCTGTAATAGCCTCTGTTCATAAGTGGGAGTGGTACAACACTTGGATGTTTGTACTTGGGGACTTACTGTAATAGCCTCTATTCTAAGTACAAGTTGTATGTCTTTTTTGGTTTTTTGGGTTTTTTTATAGACAGAGTCTCATTTTGTCACCCTCGATAGAGTACCCAGCTCACAGTAGCCTCCAGTTCTTGGGCTTGGGTGATTCTCTTGCCTCAGTCTCCTCAGTAGCTGGAACTACAGGCATCCGCCACAATGCCTGGCTATTTTTTTGTTGTTGTTGTAATTTGGCTAGGGATGGGGTTTGAACCTGCCACCCTCTATATGGTGCCAGCGCCCTACTCACTGAGCCACAAAGTTGTATGTTAAGTTGGATATTTGTAATTGAGGGACTGCCTATAATCAAAACAGTTTAAAATATTTCATGAGAGTCTTTAAAATGACAGTATACCCATATAATGAAATAATCTTTAGCCACTAAAAAGGATGAAGCAAATGTCTATATACTGACATGGAAAGATGTCAATGTCTATGAAGTTATAAAAGCAAATTACTGATATGGAATACAAGTTTGCATTTAAAGACATTATGCTAAGTTTAAAAAGACAGCTGTAGAAAAATCTTCACACATTATATGATTCCGTTTATATGCAATGTCAGAAAAAGCAAATCTAAAGACACAAAAATGCACCAGTTACCTGGGGCTGTGATGGGAACAGAGGTTGCCTGCAAATGGCCATGGAGATATCTCTGAGGGGATGGAAAAAGTTCTAAATCTGGATTGCAGTGATGGCTGAAAGTTAACTCTGTCAATTTACTAAAAATAATCAAATTCACTTTGTGAATTCCAATAAAGTCTGTGTTTTTAGAAAACTAAAATACTGGTCAGTATGGTGATGGCATGATACCGGTGTGATTTTATTCCCACAAGGAAAGCTCTGCCTTGAGATATTTCTAGACTGTTTGAATATTTTTTAATGATAAATATTATTCTTACATTCAAAAGTCTTTATAAAAATATATTATCTTTCAAAGCTATTGGATCAGGATTAGTATGGTCTTTTTCTCTCAGCCCTCCCCACCCCTCCCAAAAAAACATAAATTGATTATATACAGTGCTTGCCAGAAACTGCAGTTGGATATACATGTATTTTACACCAGTGGAGTGAATAAAGACCAAGTCTTTTGTAATGATGATATCACAGATTGGACTGTAACAAGGGTCATCAGTCCTAATGTTGCAGGAAGACGAGGCCAATGGAGAGAATGACACCCAAACACCATGTTTATAAGAGGAAGAGCTTTATTCACCAGCTGGGAGCTTATGGCATAGAAGAATTCCAAATGGTCCCACTCCTTGACTGGCTTGGTCTTTCCCTTTTTATCAACAGTCAAACAGCAGGTACCTTTCTTATTGGCCAGTTTGAATCAAGCGGGAGATGCTATTCCAGCCTCTACAGAACTACAATATTTCACAGAACTTGGAAATATCCAAGTTCCAGAAAGTTAAGTTTACAAATTCCCAAGAGCTGAGTCACCATGGAGAGGACCCTGCAAGTGTATCCTTGTGGTCTCCTTGAGAAGACCGGTTCTCCTAGACCCCACCCTTCTCAGGTATCCTCTCTCATTCCCCCCTTTTGAGACTCTAGAATATTTTAATTGAGGTTCTCAATATCAGCTTGTTTCTGCAGGTGCCAATATTAATTACTTTTTAGCACTGAGGTCTTAGGGACTATGACTTCTTAGAGTCTTTATTCAGGCCTTAATAGTACTGTGGTAGTGGTGGGCTAATATACATATGAGTTTTTACTTTTCTCAAAGTCTAAAAGTCCAATTAAGACAAATCCCTCAAGGAGCTTCTTCAGGCTTCGGCTGTGCATTGACCAGCCAGCTCCCAGTATGTGGCTGGAGCAGGGCATGTTGACTGTATTAAAAGTTACCTTTACTTCCCAAGGGGCAGTGAAGTCTTATTCAGCCAGCTGTGATGACTCCAGGTGAGGATTCCTTCCACCTTCACTGCTGTGTGTGTGGTTAGGATGATGGTGGAAAGTCCATTCTACCTCGGTTTCAGGGGGACCGGCTTCTGAGTCTAGACCTAGACTTGGTCCACTTGATCCTCCAGAGAGAAAGGATGTGCAGACACTAAAGACTAAACAGAACATGGTTAATTACCCCAGTGGAGATTTTCCTTGCTACTCTTTCTAGGGTTTTTGTCTATTCAGTTAAGTCGTTCCCAGTTCTTTTAGAAGTTCCTGCTAAATTGCAGTGGATTGATAGAGGCCTCCTTGAACAACAGTGACAAGGCCTGTATCCAATTAAGCTTTGCTTCCTGGAAGAGTTTACCAATTTCTGCTCTTATGGTCCTGTTCATGCACTTTACTCTGTCTAAGCTCAGAGGCCTATAAGTTATTCAAAGCTTTAGCTTATTATTTGCACTAGTTCTGTTATGAAGGCTAGCCCATTGTCAAGTTTAAACCAGAGTGGCAACCTAAACCATGGGATGATTTCTCTGGGCAATGCTTTTACCCCTTCAAGAGTTCCTTTTTATCCTGGTGGGGAAGGCTTTTACCTCTTCCAAGTCTGATAGACCATCATCAGCAAGTACTTGTTCCCTTTAAACCTGAGCATTTCAGTAAAGTCTACCTGGAAGTCCTCAAAGAGCATTGCTCCATACCACTGGATTCCTGGGGGTACCATCAGTCCTTGGCACACATTTAACTGGCTGTAGGTGACACACTGTAGACTGACTGAACGGCCAGGGCTGCCAGGTGGGAGATATAGAAGTACCGGTCCAGCAACTTCATCAAATACTCCTGTCGCCACGGTGGCTCCTAGAACCTGGGGGACTGCTACTTGTCCCTCTGGCATCTTTATCCATCCTCCCTCTGCTTCCTGGCTCCCCTCCACTGCCGATCATTCCTTCTCCTCCTGGGAATAGATGGGGTGAGCTCTGGAACCCATGGGATGAGGGGAGCCATTTGTGACACCTGGTATGGTTTGGATGCAGCCCTTTTTGCCTCTGTACTGACTCTAGTGTTCCCTTTAGTGATGGTGGAAGCATCTCCTTAATGTCCAGGACAATACAACACTGCCACCTCCTGGGTTTTCCATACTGCCTCTAGTAACTGAAGCATCTTCTGCTGATACTTTAATGTCCTTTTCCCCAGAATGTAATAGTCCTTGTACAATTCTCCTTGTACAATGCCCCATGTACTTGGAAAGTCAGAAAAGCATTCACATTTTTCCTTTGACTTAGTTCTGAGCCTTCTGAGTCAATGTTCCTTGGGGTATGGGCTTAGCCTCCACAGTCTCTGTTAAGGCAACCACTGCATACCCAGCCCCGATCACCTTGCGCTGTCACATAACTGCTTCCATCTACATACAAGTCCAAGGCTGTTCATGTAAGTCAGGTCTGCTAGAATACACATTATATATGACTTCCACACACTCGTGCTCAGTTTCTCTTCCACTGAGTGGAAGGAGCATGGCTTGGTTCAGAGTGTCAGTCTATATTACAGAGCCAAAAATGTCCTTTAGTGTCCATTAAAATGACCACAGAGTGGGGTACTTTCACTCTGAGATCCTGCCCTAGAGTCAGCTTCTTGCACAATGAGAACAATAGTGGCTACAGCCCATAAACATGGTGGCCATCCTTTTGCCCCTCCATCCAACTGCTTAGAGAGATAAGCTACGGGCCTTGGCCAGGACCCAATAAGCTCGGTTAACACACCTACAGACATCTTTCCTCTCACTGAGATATACAGAGTGAAGGGCTTGGCCAAGTTTGGTAGCCTCATTGCAGGTGCATTTATCATTTTTAGCTGGGAGAAGGCATGTTCCTATTCACCTCGCCATTCTAAGGGCTCTCCTTCCTCTCCTTTAGTTGCTCATACAGGGCTTAGCCAATATTGCAAAGTTGGGGATCCAAAGATGACAAAAGCCCACCACACCTAAGAATTCCCCAAACTGCCTTCAGCTCGTGGGGGTGGGGAGGCGATTAATGACCTGCCTCCATTTCATACCTAGATTCCTCTACCCCTGCTGGATGGTAAATCCTAGAAAACGTACTTGTCGCTAGCAAATCTGGGCCTTTCATTTAGTGGACACTAAATAGCCACATACCTCTAGGTGTCATAAAAGACAGTCTGTGCCTTGGGCTGAGCCCTTCTGGGTAGGGAGGGCTAAAGGAGGTCGTCGACATATTGGAGCAGCACACATTCTAATTCCTCAGCCAGGAATTTCTGGAGGTCACAAGCCAACACTTCTTCAAAAATTGTGAATGTTTTGAACTCTTGTGGCAACCTGGTCCACGTGTACTGGATCGCAGTTTCCGTGTCTGGTTTCTCCCACTGGAAAGCAAACAGCCTCTGGCTTCCCAGAGCCAGCCTTATACTGAAAAAGGCATCGTTTAAGTCCAGACAAGTGGGCCACTTGGCCTCTGCTGGCAGCAGACTCAGCAGAATATACGGATTAGGCACAGTAGGATGCAATGTTACAGTTACACCATTTACTGAGAATTTCTCATTTTAGGTTCTTATTTTTCCTGAGGTAACTATATAAACACAGTAGACAACATCTAATACTGCACAAATTTTTCCAGTGTAGACAACAGGTGACCTTTGTTGAGTCTTAAGGCTTCAGAGTAAATATAAATACTGTACATAATTCTATACACTTTGATCAGTCTCTTAGTCCCATTTAACAGATCAAGTTAGTAAAACAGTAACATCTCATTTTATGAGCTGACAGTATAGACAAGGCTGGGATCTAAATACAGGAGGGGCACAGCCTCTTTTCTCTTTGAACCATTTTTCTCTCTCCAATTTCTCTCTTTACTAAAGACGAAGTATAGCAGAACTAACTTACTTGCCAAAATAAACTGTACCTTCAGTATACTGGGTCTGATTATTTGCATAAAGAGCAGTAGGAATAATTAATTATAATTATTAGAAATAATTAATTATAAAGAAAAATCTAGGCTTTTCTTTCCTCTATAATTGACTTTGCTGGAACCTTTTATAAGGAATCTCAGGCTGGACTTTCTTGAAAGCCCTTCATGAGCCCAGTTTTCATCTGTGCCATTAGATACCTGTGTGCATTGGGTAAATTCCTCTTTTCTTGCGGTTCCCAAAGCACGTTTCATTTCTTGGACGCATCAGCAAGAGACCTTCATTACTTACCACAGATCAGGAAATTTTACTGATGGGTATCTGGCCAGTTTTCCAAAGGACTTTTCTTTGTGGACTTATAAAAACAACCTGAATTCCTTTATGCAGTCTGGATACCTCTGGAAATGATATTCCAGCCAAAGCCTTGGTAAAATAACCAGTGCCTTCATCATGTCCTATAGAACAAAACAGATTCTTATTGCACTTGTACAAATAACTGTATTGTCAGATATTAAGAATACTTACAAATGGCTTTCAAATTCTGGAGAAATCAAGGCGAGAGAAAAAATACATGTTTCAAATTCTGCTCATAAGTACATACATTGCTTGAAAAGCTACAAATAGCTCAAAAGACAGAAAATTATTTTCTTGACTTCTGAAAAACAGAACATAGAAAGAATTAACAATATTTCAAACAAGAAGTCATAACAAACTAGTCCAATTCCATGTAACTGATTTCTGTTGTGTTTGAAGTTAGGTTAGCAATACTCATATACATGTTAACTTTTCAATGAAAATTTTAAAAATCTGCTTTTTAAAAAAATCTGCTTTTAGTCCAAAGGAATTCAATTTCCAAAGACATCAGAAATTTGAATTCAAGACACGTTTTCAGCCTCTCTTAATATTTCTTTCCCTTGGCTCGGTGCCTGTGGCTCTATGGGCTAAGGTGCCAGCCACGTACACCTGATCTGGTGGGTTTGAATCCAGCCCAGGCCCGCCAAACAACAATGATGGCTGCATCCAAAAAATGGCCAGGGAGGAGGTCCCTAAGCAGCACCCCCACCCCACCTGCTGAAACAAACGCCCTACTGGGAAAAGACTCTGGGGGGCTGTGGCGAGCCTCCCTTCCCTCCAGCCAAGGAAGCTGCAGGTGAGTGCCTGGCCCTGTGCCCCATGCTTGCTGGGTTTCCACAGGCCCTCCATCTGCTAGAAACTCTGACAGCAACCGCCAGACCTCCTCAGGTCTGCCCGCGGCCAGGAACTCCTCCCCCGGTGACCGTGCGGGCCTCTGCCTGGGACCACAGAGACCCTGCAGGTCTGTCCCTGGCCAGTAAATCCTCTGGTGACCATGTGGCCCTGCACCCTGAACCTGCAGGGCTTCTGCAGGCTTTCCTTCTGCCAGGAACTCTGCCTGTAACCACAAGGCCTCTGCAGGCAGTCTCCCTGGCCAGGAATTCCCCCGGCAGCTACTTGGCCCTGCAACCCATGCTTGCCGGGCTTCCGCAGGCCTGCCGACTGCTAGAAACTCTGCTGGCAACTGCCAGGCCTCCACAGGTCTGCCCCCGGCCAGGAACTCCCCCAGTGAGCCTTTGCCTGGCACCCACAGGGCCCCTGCAGGCTGGCCCCTGGCCAGTAAATCCCCTGGTGACCATGTGGCCCTGCACCCCAAGCCTACAGGGCTTTTTCAGGCCTGCCTTCTGCCAGGAACTCTGCCTGCAACTGCCAGGCCTCTGCAGGCACATCCCCCGGCCAGGATTTTCCCTGGCAGCTGCCTGACCCTGCGGCCCATGCTTGCTGGGCTTCCGCAGGTCCACTGTCTGCTAAAAACTCTGCTGGCAACCATCTGGCCTTGGCAGGTCTGCCCCCTGCCAGGAACTCCACCACGACTGTGTAGACGTCTGCCTGGCACCCGCAGGGCCCCCGCAGGCAGACCCCTGGCCAGTAAATCCCTTTGAGACCATGCGGCCCTGTGCCCTGAGCCTGCAAAGCTTCTGCAGGCCTGCCTTCCACCAGGAACTCCGCCTACAACCACCAGGCCTCTGCAGGCCCATCCCCCACCCAGGAATTCCTCCGGCAGCTGCCTGGCCCTGCAGCCCATGCTTGCCAGGCTTCCACAGGACTACTGTCTGCTAGAAACTGTTGGTGACTGCTAGGCATCTGCAGGTCTGCCTGTGGCCAGGAAATCCCCTAGTGACCGTGCAGCCCTGCACCCCAAGCCTGCAGGGCTTTCACAGGTACGCCTTCTGCCAAGAACTCTGCCTACAACCGTCAGGCCTGTGCAGGGCAGCCCACGGCCAGGAACTCCCCCGGCAACTGCCTGGCCCTGCGCCCATGCTTACTGGTCTCCCGCAGGTCCACCATCTGCTAGACAGTCTGCCAGTGACCCCCAGGCCTCTGCAGGTGCCCCCCAGCCAGGAACTCCCCCCAGCAACCATTCAGGACACCACCTGGCACCTGCAGGGGCCCTGCAGGCCTGCCCACCAGGCGAGTAAATCCCCTGGCAACCGTGTGGCCCTGCACCCGAGACTGCAGGGCTTCCGCAGGCCTGCCAGGAACTCCAACTGCAAGTGCCAAGCCTCTGCAGGCCCACCTGGGCAAGGACTCCTCCGGCAACCACCTGGCCCTGCACCCTGTGCTTGCCAGGCTTCCACAGGCCCACCATCTGCTACAGACTCTGCTGGCAACTGCCAAGCCTCCACAGGTTGGCCCCCAGCCAGTAACTCCTCTGGTGATTGCATGGGCCTTCACCTGGCCCCCACAGAGCCCCTGCAGGCCCGTCCCTGGCCAGGGATAGTCCCAGTGACTGCGCGGGCCTCCACCTGGCACCCATGGGGCTTCCACAGGCCAGCCTTCTTCCAGGGACCACACTGGCAACCACCAGGCCTCTCTGCAGGCCCACCACCAGCAAAAAACTTCCCAGACAACCGCACGGCCCTGCGTCCACCACTTGAAGGGCCAGATGCAACGGTGAAAAACAACCATGGGGCGAAATCAATGGAAAAACTCTGGCAATATGAATAATCAGAGAAGACCAAGCCCTCCAAGTAACGACAAGGCAGACACAGCATAAGATCTCCTGCATAGGCAAATGGCTGAGATGTCTGAAATCGAACTCGGAATCTGGATTGCAAATAAGATCCGCAGAATGGAGGAAAAGATGGAATTAGAATTTCAAGCAGTAATTCAAAAGATGACCCAAAAGATGTCTTAAGAATTCAATGAATTCAAAGACAAATGACCAAAGATTTTCATACATTGAGACAAGAAGGTGCAGCCCTTAAAGATCTGAGAAATCCTCGGTAAAAGAATGGAGCAAGCAGAAGAAAGGATTTCTGACATGGAACACAAAGCTTTCGAACTCTCTCAAACCTCCAAAGAGCAAGAGAAATGGAAGGCAAAAATAAATCACTCTTTCAGAGAGCTCTTGGATAACTCAAAGAAAACCAAGATTTGCCTCATAGGAATCCCTGAAAGCGATGAAGCAGCTTCACAAGACACAGAATCTCTTATTCATGAGATTATGAAAGAGAACTTTCCAGACATGCCAAGAGATTCTGAAATTCAGATAGCAGACAGTTTCAGAACCCCAGCACGACTCAACCTGAATAAGACCTCCCCCAGACAAATCGTAATTAAGTTCACTAAAGTAAATATGAAGGAGAAAATTTTGAAAGCAACCAGACACAAGAAATTAATAACATACAAGAGGAAAAACATTACAATAACTGCAGATCTCTCTGATCAAACCTTTCATGCTAGAAGAGAATGGTCATCGACTTTTATTCTCTTAAAACAAAATAACTTTCAACCCAGGATCCTGTATCCAGCCAAACTGAGTTTCATTAATAATGGAGAAATTAAATACTTTAATGACATCCACATGTTGAAGAAATTTGCTATAACGAAACCAGCTCTCTAGGATATTCTAAGACCTATCCTCCATAATGACCAGCATAATCCTCCAACGCAAAAGTAAACTCATCCAGAAACTTTTTATCAAATTCCAACTTCCACAATGATGAAAGGATTAAAAATGTCTACTAGATTTTCTAAAGATTTATCAATATTTTCAATTAATGTGAATGGTTTAACTTGTTCTCTAAAGAGGCATAGATTGGATGACTGTATACAAAAACTTAGGCCAGATATATGCTGCATACAAGAATCTCATCTTAGCTTAAAAGATAAATTTAGACTCAAGGTGAAGGGATAGTCATCTATATTCCAGGCAAATGGAAAAGAGAAAAAAGCAGGTGTTGCAATCTTATTTGCAAATACAATAGGCTTTAAACCAACCAAAGTAAGGAAAGATAAAGACGGACACTTCATATTTGTTAAAGGTAACACTCAATATGATGAGACTTCAATTATTAATATTTCTGTACCCAACCAGAATGCACATCAATTTATAAGAAAAACTCTAATAGACATGAGTAACTTGATTTCTTCCAGCTCCATAGTGGTTAGCAATTTTAATGCTCATTTAGCAGTGTTGGATAGATCCTCTAAGAAGAAGCTCAGTAAAGAAATTTTAGATTTAAATTTAACCATTCAACGTCTGGATTTAGCAGACATCTACAGAACACTTCATCCTAATAAAATTGAATACACATTCTTCTCATCAGCCCATGGAACATACTCCAAAATTGATCACATCTTAGGTCACAAGTCTAACCTCAGCAAATTTAAAAGAATAGAAATTATTCCTT